>JAJHUR010006961.1:0-14703 GCA_027495735.1 Lutjanus campechanus | reverse complement strand
CTGCAGAACCTTCCATAGGGGGTTCTGGGTGAAACCTTTCACAGATGGTTTTAGGTATAACCCTTTATGTTTGGTTCCAGGTAGAACAATCTGAAAGGGTTTCATAAAAGGGGTTTATATAAAACTCTATGAGGAATCAAAAATGGATTCTCCTATGGTGCAGGGGGATATAAAGTGCTACAGCATCATAACAAATCACTGGTGTTGATAATGTCTGCCACTGAGTGTATAATGAAGTCAGTGTCTATTAACAGGAAAATTATAACTTCCCCTCCAAAAATGGTTAAATGTAACCTGCAGCACTGCTGCTACATAATTTGCACCTTAATAAGCTGAGTTAACAGTGTTTCCCATTTTTCCTGTTGCCAGAAAACAACACCCGTGTTTGTACACCGGTTGTTGAGGGGATTTGAAGCTTGTACTTTGCAGCTCATACATCACCATCTGCCTGGTGTAGCCCATAGGCTGCTTACAACCTACAACACAGACTGACATGTTGCCAAAAGTGAGTGCTGAACCCTCAGCCTTCGCTTTTCAATTGGTATAATTAACACTGAAGCTAATCTGATGTCAGGCTTCTGGTGACAACCTCTAATGAAACACATAGTGTCTGTTACTTCCGTCCACTAATCAGAAACAAGACAGACCTATTAAAGCTCAAGTCTTTGTTCGCTAATGTCTTGGATGTGTGGCTGTCACTCCTCTTAAGGCTTCTGAGACTGCAGTCAGGTTTCCTCTGTGCCTGCCAGCACTCATTTAAAACCCTTCAGGAACATTTAAGCGTCGGCTTCAAAGTGTGAAGAGAACAACTTGTACCGGCGACAGCACTGGAGGAAAGCGGGAGATTAATAATCAGAAATGAGGAGGAAGAGAGAGATCAAAAGAGAGAAAACTCCGGTGATAGTGTACATTAGGGCTAACCCCAGTGATTACCGCAGCATGTGGCATGTGTGAGTGGTGCAGCGACGGACCACCCAGAGACACAGATGAACTCAAAGTGATGGGAGGCCGCTGCGGCTCAGCCAGGCGCTAACTCCAGAGACCTGAAAAAAAACCCTCCTTTTCCCTCTGAGGCAAAGACCAACGCCATAAACAAACTTTAACTGCTGTATCTGTATCTGAAGCCTCTTTGCTGTGGTGTGGTGCCACCGCGGCTGCCTCCTCTCTAATATGGATCCTTCCACTTGACAACATAAACAACTTGTCAATTAGCAGGCTGTTTGTACAAACGTTTACAGCGTTTAATTCACCAGGGGTGTGGCGACTGAGACTGTGTGGAGCAAAGGGGGGCTCGCTGGGACGATGGATAAAGACTGTGTGTTTGTGACTCTTTGCAAAACTATAATTTGCGTTTGAGCATTTGCATCTGTGTGTGTCTCGAAAGATAGCACGGGAAAGCTAAACCGTGTTGTAAACTGCTGATCGGCTTTGTGGATTGGAAGTTCATTAACACGCCTGATGCTTTGATCCGCTGATAAAGTCGAGGAGGACGGGGCCGTAAACACGAAAGCCGATTAAGATAGCGCTCCTTTAACTTTTGCAGGACAGAGAAAGAGGGGGAAAGTTTGAAGAGTCAAGAAAAGAAGGATCTAATGAACAACAGACACACATACAGACAGAAGGAATGGCTTGAGGCGAAGAGGCCAATAACTAGCCTGTAGAGACGTGGAAAGCCAGTTGGAGTGAGATAACACAGAAACATCCAGAGGCTGAGATAGCTGGAAAGAGACCATCTGTCTCCTCCACTCTGCACTCACCGTCAGTGGAGCAGCCAGTGGAGCCGTCGCTGGAGCAGTAGCGCATCTCGATCCTCTGCCTGCCCACTTCCAGCAGGCTGGGATCTGGGATGCGAGCTTTGCAAGTGTACCGGAAGCGCTGCTCATAGTGGCCACCGTTGTCAGAGATGTTGACGGGCGTCCAGGGAGTCCAGGGTGTGGTCTTCTTCAGGTCAGGACAGGGCAGGGTGTTGCATGACTGGTACTCCTGCAAGGACAGAGATGGAAAATATTTCACTGTTATTTCCATGGACAGTAAAATAAGTGGACAGAGCTTCGAAAGAGATTTGTACTAGAGTGGCCCCACTGTGCAGTGACTAGCAACCACTAATATATCTGTGATTGCCAGAAAGTCTTTCTAATGATGTGAAAGAGTCTGTTTTAACCAGGAACCATGATCTTTTCCTAAACCTACTAAAGTAAGTTTGTGCACAAACATAACCAAGCTGCAACTGAAAGCTGAAAATAATTTTTAAATACTTAAAATAACAAGAAAATACAGTGTTGAGTCCTACTGTGCTAAATCAAGCTGACATGCACAACATTTTTGCAAATCTTGCAACTCCTTCTAGACACAACCCTCGCTCTGGTTGCAAAAAAAACAAGATAGCAACCCCCATAAAGCCAAACTCGAGGCTTCAAAACGGTGGTTCACAAACCAGTGGGTGACATCACGGTGGCTCCATCCACTTATTCTACTGTCAGTGGTTATTTCATGGCAAGCACGTTTGCAGGCAGGTGAATTCGCCATGTCTAAGCGTGGGAGGAGATACCCACAAATCATTAAAGCAATAATTAAACATGACAAGCTCAGACAGAAAATACTTGTGTATTTCTCAAGCATGATAATGGACAGGACAATGGCTTTTGAAATTCTCAGCAGTGACTAATAAGAAATTAAACAGCTTATTTTACGAGGAAATAAACAGCCTTTTCAAAGCTTTCATCATCATTCATCCTTGAAAGCCTCTTGATTCCAGTTCTGGCTGGTTTTACTGTACTGCCTGTTGCCAGATCTAGTACCACTCATCCCCCCAAAACACCCTGTACAAACCAACTGAGCCCTGTTTGCCTGGCCACAGCATATCCTGCCAGTCTGCCCGCCTGCACACACTGACTAAGGATGCATTCCCATTAGACCGCTTGCCGAACATGGCAAGAGGCAAACAAGCCGGGCAGAAAAGGTCATTGATCAAGTTTAATTTATAACCAAGGGGAAAGGATGGAGGGGAGGAGGAGGAGGAGGAGGGGCTGATAGAAAAGTTGATAGAGGAAGAAGTGAAGAAGTGGAGGGAAAAGAAGGCAATAATGGCAACTCTTTCTCCCATCTGCATCTGGCTTTGAGAGCCGGGCAGTAAAAATGAAAAACGCAGCACTGAAGCTCTAACAGCATGATATGTGAGTCTCATTCAGAAGTCTCATAAGTATATATTTTGCCTCCACTTCTCTCAGCCCACTTCTATTTGGACTAGTGGTTGGAGAAAAAAACAGTGTGCTTCTTTTGTGGTGCTATATATGATGATGTGATTCAAGAAGATAATAGGTGGGTAATAGGCAGTGCAGACCTCTTTTGTGCCCGGCTAAATAAATAAGGAGTTGGAGGTAGTGATACGTCTGGAGAAAATGACACCACAGAGGAGAGGGTGAGATGGCAGCCATTTTCCTCACACTTGTTTATTTATGCTGAATAGCCCTTGAGTGACTGCCAGACCTTGACAAAATAAGATAAGAGTTCCTTTCTGCACATCCGTCAGCCTGTCACATGGGATGGGCTGACAGGTCAGCCGAGGAGAGAGGAGCAGGAAACGTTATACAGTATGCAGGTCTATTTTTCACCATCTTGCCTCCTCTTTTTATGCTCTCTGCTGGTCTCGCATTCCATCTGGCTATCACTCTTAGAAATAAAGGTTCCCAAAAGGTTCTTCCTGAAGGGCTCAGGTTCTACCCAGAACCAGTGGCTTCTAAACTTTGTTGAAGAATGGTCTCGTAAGAATAATGGTCCACAAAGAACCCTTTTCATCCATTTTTGAATGAAAGTTCCTTATGGGTTTATTCAAATTCTTGAAGCACTTTTTCATGAAGGGTTTGTCAAGGGATCTTTGTACCATAATATAAGTCATCTCTCACTAGAACCCACGGGATGGGCTCTTGATAAAATCTTTGGAATATAAAAGGGTTCTCTGAAGACCGCCCCCTGGATGGGTTCTCGGTGGAACTCCCTGGATGGGTTTTAGATAAGACCTCTGGAATATAAAAGGGTTCTTAGTAGAACTCACTGGGTGAGTTCTAAACATTTGAAATAAAATAAGGGTTCTCAGTAGAACACCCTGGGTGTTCTATCAAGAACCCTTAGAAGGGTTAGCACCCTTACAATGTGCAAAGGTTCCTGTGGAATATAAAAGGGTTCTCTGAAGGACACCCCTGGATGTGTTCTCAGTAGAACCCCCTTGATAAAACTGTTAGCACCGAGAAGGTGGAATGGTTCTTGATAGAACCCCCAGAGAGGGCTTTGGGTGAAAGCCTATACACCGTAAAGAGGTTCTCTGTAGAACCTCTCATAGGAGTTTTTGTGGGAAACCTCTCATAGATGGTTCTAGAGAGAACACTCTGAAAGGGTTTGAAGAGGAAACTATAAGGTTCTACCAGAAATCAAACAGGTTTCTCCTGTAAGGACAAGCTGAAGAACCCTTTATGGTTCTAGTTAGCACTTTCCTTCTCAGAGTGTTTTTTCTTTCAGCTCCTTTTTGACACACAGCTCATAACTGGCTTTGTGTCAGCTCCCTTTTTCCCTCTCCTCGTTTCTTTTTGCCTCTGTACCTCGGCTTCATCTCTCTCTGTCTCTCTCCATCCACCCTCGTCTCTGTCTCCTCCCCTCCCCCCTCCCCCCGCCTCTCCTCCCTGGGGTACCAAGGTTAAAAACACAGGGAGGATTTAGATTCTGTTAGGGCTCCGTGATGAATGAGGGTGTCACCTCCACCGCACTTCCTGCCTCTCTCCATCTAGCGCAGTAATCATCTCCAGACATTAATATTTAACATCATCACGCATCGCGGACCAGCCCACAATCTGTGGTTATCAGCCAATAACAAAAAGGAAGAAAAAAAAAGTCCACCTCAGCGTCTCGCTGCCGCCTACAGCGACAGCAACACATGGCATGAATGGGGGGAAAAAGGCAAACGATCTGTGGGTGTTTGTTGTGTGAGTTGTTGATGGTGGCCAAACACAGTAAATATTTAATGAGGCTTGTCTGGTAAGCGTTCTTTCCTGTACTCTCTTAGGATTAGTGTCGATGCAGAGGGCTAAGGAGATAATTACTGGGTTTAAAGCTGAACCTCATTCAAGGTCTCCGAAGGCATCCACATCTATTATAGCTAACAGCAAGGTGGTCAGTGTACATGTTACAGAGATCAAACGCCCTGTGGTTTGTCGAGAGGACAAACATCCGTGCACTGGAACTTTGCATACTTTTTTTGTGTGTGTCTCATTTTTACTTCTTTTTGTTGTGATGTTCTGGATACTTTGACCTCTTTGGGTCTTTAAAACCCTTCAAACAATAGAATCTGAGAACAAATAGTGACTCTGGTTGAACTGATCAAAACTCATGTCCACATTGAGGCCATAACTTGTGACATAGGGTGACAGACAGATATTACTTTATTTTAAGGGATCACAAGTAGGGCTGGGTATCTTTTAAAAATGATGATACCAGTACCAATAGAGTACTTCATTTGATACCTTTTTTTACCAAACACAACAGCATGTGGCTATTTTTCTTTCTTCTTAGTCTTAGTTTTCTGACCTATGTGTGTGTGATCATGGCAAAATGTGGTCCTGGAGACATCTACCGTAGTGGGAACTACCACAACAGTGTTTTATATGTCTGGGATGGTGGTGGTGGATAGTGACTCAGTTTGCCCGTGGTCACCGTCAATGCAGCAAACAAGTTGCTTCTTCTAATCACTACAAAGTTTGTGGCACAGACACAGGGTTTTCATAACCATAGTAAAAGCTCACTCTCCTGCCTGGTGCAGGGTGCCAGTGCAGAGGGACAGTGTGCTGCTGCCACAGGAGTGCTGACTGAGATTACAGCGTTCATGGGGATAAATGACAAAAAAATAGATTTGTGTATATTTGTGAGTTTCCCTATGATGGTCTAAATACCTCGCTAGATTTGTCCCCAGTTAATTAATTCATCTATTACATATTTTGGCAGTGAACCAAACCACTGTGAGACATCTTGGGGGTCTCTATGACTATGCCCTTGCACAATAGCACCGCAACTGTCCAAGATGCGGACAGGAAATGTTACAGATGTGTAGCTATCACAATGAAGGCTGACTTTAAAGTTGCTTGTGGTCCAACCAATGACTGCCACGTTTTCATGTAATTATGCTGTTATAACGTAGTACACATGGGTAGGAACGTCATCATGTTGACGGGCGTCTCAGCTGGTGTGATCCCACCGCAAGATGGTCTCTAATTTTCTACTTCATTTGATATTCATAATGAGAATGGAGGCAGTCCTGAAATAATCCCTCAGCATGCCACAGTCCCGAGCCAAAAAGGTTGGTTACAACTTCTATGAAGGCCTATACTGGAATTTTAGGAATTTGGCAAATCACAAGATAGGAATTAGTGAAAGTACATTCTTAAAATCCAGTCTGCCACAGTTTTTTAAATGAATAAAAAAGTATTTTCTATGGGACAACAATAAATGTCTGAGCACTACCTGAAAAACAGATTTATTTTGAAAGATTGCAATGAAGGATTTTAATGGTATCCTGTCACTCTCCTGCTGTTTTACTTTACAGCTCAGCGGAATATATTAATTTTTAACCATTCAAAATGCACCACAGATAAGATAATAGATAGTAGATATTAAAGACAGCAACAATGAGGTTTAGCTAAAAGCTCAGAATTCATACAATCAATAAATAGCTGTTCAGTAACCCTAATTTATATTTCATATTTACATGAATCTCTGCCTTACTGCACTTCTTCATTCATGTGGAAGGAGATGGGCACTTGCAGAGGTGTGTGAATGGTCAGATTTTATTTTGAAAATTCAATAAAAAATAGCTGAATATTATTAATAAAAATAATGCTGGTAGAAATGTGAATAAACTGGGATGGTCCATGGTATCATCACTGTACTACCTGGGGGGTCTATGATATGAAAAAAAGGTTAAGGACCCCCTGCTGTTGACTCCAACACCAATAACAAATGCTGAAGGGCAGTGGACACTTTATTGCCTTTCTCTGCAAAAAAAAGACCCTTGTTATATTGTCTACGCATGTGAATACAAAATCTGGCATAATAACAAAAACAAAAACAGTCCCCCTGCTTTGAGAGTGGCAATTTTTATAATGTTTTGAATAATGCATTAAAAAGGGACCTGAGGACGTGAAATAAACATCAGTATAGCTCTGCCCATAAAAAACCCTTACATACACCCACAAGCAAATGACATTCACTGAGCCAGAGCATGAATAGGTCATCCTAGGCATACATTACATGCTGGCCATGTAAATGTGCCTCTGAACAAAAAGACTGTGGCTGAATTAAACTTTTGATTCGCTGTTGAAACATGAAGCTGATCAAAATGAGCTTTTTGAATATTTCTGCTCACCCTTTCCAGTTGACATGGCGAGCTAATAAAGCAAAGTAATAAAACTACAGGAAAACAACAAAAACCAGGAAACATTTCCCTGCCACACTCGCATCTCAGTTTCAGAGAAATTAACCGAAAGTGAAAACATGGCAGAAAGCAGTCGAACGTGACAAGTGGCATGTGGAACACAAAATTGGATTCAATTAGCCCGCTGATTTCGACTCGTATCCGCGCCCCTCCCGGCGAGAGCGCTGATATGCATTATGGGCAAATGGAGAGCAGCGATTTTATGCCGTGCAACACCTTTAACAGGCAGCTGCTCAGAGACGGGCAGCACTGTAATGTGTTTTTGGCTGGAGCTCAGGAGAGCTGGGTGGGTGGGAGGACGCCTGATAGCATCTTTACTGCCTCACACAAACAAGCTGCCTGGCTGGTCAGTATGGAAGAAGTGGTCGAGCTGTGTGTGTGTGCGTGTGTGTGCGAGCAAGGCTGTGTGTATGCATGTGTCAAGTTGACTGCAGAGTGGATGTTTGACTTCAGGCTGACACTGATTTGTGTGTGTGCACTCTTAGAAATAAAGGTGTTAACACCATATATAGGGTTCTTAGGCTTGTCCTCATGGGTTCCTTGTATGAATCCTTTATCTACCTATAACTCAACATAAAGGCTTATAACTAGTACCATCTGTCTAGTTACACCCAGGAAGCCCCATGAGAGGTTCTACAGAGAACTCTATGGTGTAATGGTTCCTCCAGAACCTCTCTTGAGGTTCTAAACCTAAACCTTTCTACTTTCTAAGGGTGCCAACAAGAACCCATCCAGGGGCTCTACTGAGAATCTTTTTAAACATCTTAAAAAGGGCTCTTCAGAAGCAAATGGTTCTGGGTAGAACTTCAGTCCTTCAGAAAGAACCAATTTGGAACACTTATTTCTCAGAGTGGGTGTGTGTGCGTGAAGCGTGTGCATGTTTATAAGTTTATGCGTGGCTGAGTTATGGATTCAGGCAGCTCCTATCTCACTCCGTCTCCATCCGCAGACCTTTTCTGCTTATTTTTTTTAGGTGTTATAGGCTGAGGGGATACAAGTTGAGGAGGAGAAAGAGCAAAAAGAGAGAGAGTGTGGATGTGGTTGTGTGTGTGTGTGTGTGTGTGTGTGTGTCAGCACACTGTCTGAGTGCAGGGGAAGTATAAGCCCTCAGCCTCTCTCCGTATTTTTATTGAGGAATGTATGAATGTGGAGTGGAGAGTGAAACACATTGTGTGCCGTTACTTGCGTGTGTGTGTGTGTGTGTGTGTGTGTGTGTGTGTTTGTAGTGAAGGGTGTGCATGTGCATGTAGGTACAAAAAGCTCTCTGTGGTGTCTGGCCAGCTGTGGGAGGCGAATAATAAGGAGTCGTGCCTCTCCAGCCTCCTACCATCATTACACTCATTACACTTCTTATTGGACTGGGAGAACTGTGAGGGTGTGTAACAGAGGGAAAAGGAGAGGGAAAGCCAAGCATGTATGTTAGTGTACATAAGTATGCCAATGTATACACACTTGCAGGGGCAGACTCAGGCTGTCTGAGGGGAGGGGGTGAAAAAAGTAAAAAGGGCACCATATTTGCAGCGGGGCCCCAGTGCACCGAATGTTGTGATGCATTTCTGGTGAATCAGTTCCAATCCCTGGTGTAGATTAAAATTGTTTAATTATGTGACACCCTGGAGTGCACTTTACCATTTTTTATCCAGTGGAGAGACACCCTAGAGTGCCATTTATCACACATTTTATCCCACGGAAGGGCGCTCAGGAGGGTCCTTTGTCAGGTTTTCTCCACTGGAAGGGCACGCTAGCGGGCACTCAACCATCTTTTATCACTCTAGATGGCACGCTACAGGGCATATTGTCATTACCATTACCATGTTTTAACCATGGGAAGGAGACCATAAAGGGTAGCCCACATTTTGTCCACTGGGAGTGCAGCCTTGAGGCCTCTTTGTCATGTTTTATCCCCCAGAGGGACACCCAAGAGGGCACTTTATCATGTTTCATCAAACACAAGCGCATCCTGGAGGGCATTTTATCAGGTTTTCTCCAGTGAAAGTGCAGCCTAGATGCCACTTTGCCATGTTTTATCCACTGGAAGCACATCCTATACAGCACTTTTGCAGTTTTTATTGAAATATGTTGGCGATCGCCTCCGTGCCCCTCCCTCCACCCGTGCACGCTAGTACCCCAACGTTTAAGTGAACGGTCCAGATGTGAGATGTGAGAGTGACTAATCCTCTCCAGTGCTTACATCTTTATCTATTGTGGTCGAGTCCATGGAGACAGAGTCCTAATGTTCCTCAAGTCTCCGTGACACATCAGTTCAATTAGCAGCGCCGACCACAACACACTTTGTCAAACACTGACTTCTCTCTCTGCCTCTCTCTCTCCGTCTCCCCACCAGTCTGACTCCATAATGAAGCCTGCTGTCGGCCAGGAGCAGGTCTCCTGGCTACACACCACTGCGCACACGCACGCACACACACACACACACACACTGAACAATACAAAAATGCACAAGTGTGTTCACACATCAGTCTGCCTACACAAACACTGGGTACTTAACTTTCATTTCACAGCCTGGCTTGCAGTACTGAATTTATCGCAGGTAAATAGAACAGCTCTCAGTGTCATTAAGCAGCTCTGCGCATCGCCAGTTCTGCATGGCCCATATTTGACTTACTTAACTCTGAGGGAGAGTCAAGATGTGCGGTTCAGCAGAGAAGAATGGTCCTTTTTGATCCTTGGATGTGAGAGATATTTGATGTACTTTATAGTATAAAGTGGAAAATACAGTGGAGACTGAACATCTCTGAGGCGAATCTTCTTTCATCTAATACTAGGAATTAAAGAGAATACCGACACACCATTTATAGAGAGTTGTAGCTCTTTAAGTTTTTGCTAGATCTAGTTTAAATTTCTCTTTCATGGGCGGACGTTTAGCTCAGTGGGTAGAGCGTCCGACCCATGTATTGAGGCTGTAGTCCTCTGCAGCGGCCGCTGGTTCGACTCCCGCCCTCGGCCCTTTGCTGCGCGTCATCCCCTCTCTCTGCCCCCCTTCCTGTCTACTCCTCAGCCATCACTGTAAATAAAGGCACAAAAGGCCAAAAAAAAAAAAAAACTTTAAAAATTTCTCTTTCATATATTTTACAATATATTCTAACTGCAAGTGGATTTTTTTAAACATTTGCCAGTTCCTACATGTCTAAACCACATTAGGAAAGACATGCATGTGACACTGCAAAATATAGACAAATAAAGTGGTAGAAGAAGTATTTAGATCCTTAATATATCCTTTTTTTCAGCTTTTTTATAGAGATGCATTGATTCCAAATTTCTTCACTTCCGATTTCTGATTTTTTAAGAGTCTGACCTGCCAATTCTGATTTTGGCTGATTCCAATTTTCAGTCTTTTTAAGAACTATAATTGACAGCATCACAACTATTTTTTTTACAACTCTTCTTGTAAAAATAAATTGGATGTTCATAATAAAACACAGGCAATAAAATATTTATTAAATATTATTTTATATTTTCTCCAAAAGTCCAGAAAATTCAGAAACACACAATACTGTAAATATTGAATTTTGGCCAGCAAACATCAATCTAGCAGGAGACAGCAATACTTAGCTGCCCCTGGTTGGCAGTGTGTTTATGGGTAACTGTTGCGAGTTACTTGGGATACATTCAATACATCCGAGAGTGAGGAAGGAAGTCGTCAAACATAACGTGATGTTATTGGAGCTAACAGCACAGAAAAGACATCTAGCTGAGTGTTATAGGACTAAACATTTTCTTGCTTATAGCAACCCATATTTTAATGGTATTTGGTGCCTACATTTTAAAAATGTCATCATTTCTTTCTTGGCAAAAGCAAAATCCTTTACATACGTTACAGTGTTACATGCTGATTTACAAGCAAGGTTAAACCACAGTAATCTCCACTGTCTACTTCCATGTAAAACCTGGATTCATCTATTGTTAAAGGACTCATTTCCTGGAGGCGATGTTCATTTGTTCCTTGAGAGTCAAGTGACGAAACTCAAAACACCATAAAGTAACCAGGAGGCACAGAGTCAGACAGAATCACATTAAGACTGCATGTTTGCTGCCATGCATTATGAAAGTTGGACAAGTCTCTGGAAGTTTTTCTACCTATTTCCGATTCTAGAGATTAATAAATGAAGCAGTGTTAATAATAAAAGCAAATAGATATTTTTTCTCTCTTTCAAGCTCATGAACAATGATTTCTTCCTAATCAACATGTCATAGGCTTCCCCATCAGCCTTGATAAACATGTCTACTTCAATATGGTGAGTGCACTGCATCAAAAGGCTTGACATAATTAATTATTTTCCCAATTTTTTGGCATTAATAACCTCCTTTTCAGAATACCTAACCTTTAATGATAATGACTCATCACTTCATTAAGGTAGGAAAAAAACATGTTTTTCTTCCAGTTCATTCAAGGTTGTCTGACTGAACTCACATCCTCTTTTCAGCAGTCTTTAATTTAGTTTAGTTTATTGCAGACAGTTTCATTTTACAACTCAAATACAGATGTAAACTAGAGGAGTTTGCAAGTGTCCATACCTTGGATTTATATTTGTTAATCATCTCATTTTTAAACACTTTTTAAAAATCTATTTTGTGTATTACACATTTTCATTTCCTCCTCCATAAATTAACTCCTAACTGAAAATCATCGTCGTTTTGCTCTGAGATGATTTACCATGCAGGAGATGATGGGGTTAAATACTGTACTCGTGGTACAGTCAGTGCATCACTGCTGAGCCTCCAGAGCCTCGCTTGTTTATTTCCAGCCCAGATTTTGCCGGCTCCTCTGGGGATTCAAACCTGTAATGCAGATACAGTGAAACGGCAGAGACGGAGCAGCGCTGCACGGACCAGGGCTCAGACTGATGAAGTTGCAGTCATGTGGCCTTTTGCATCAGCAAAATGAGGCGCCGAGCACCTCGGGACTAAATACTTCCATGATGATAAGACTGCAGAGGCTCAGGGCAATGACACGCAGGGCAACACTGGGGCAGGTTTGATGCAAATTAAGCACCTAGAGAGTTTGCTCTTTTTAATCATGCATGTGGCAACATTTAGTTTTTAGGGTAGCAGGGTTGCAAAGTCAGGAGAGACACTTTTGTTTAAACTCAAGTGTCCTTGACCTGAATCCCTACTAGCTCAACTTGGGCTACTCAGGATATGACTCTGTGCTGTGAGCTCCCTGTGGAGGGGTTATAAGCATAGAAAATTTTGCTTCAGGGATCCATCGAGAATCACAAAAACATAAGAACTGAGTGGATGATTTGCTAAGTGATTCATTGTTGACCTGAGACTGGTATCACTTAACTTCAGTCCATCTTTGTGTACTTTTCAGAATAAGTCCAAAAAAGTATTAGTATTTCTTCCAAAAGTCGCCGCCTGACAACTCCGTGAAACACGAAGCAGATGTTAGCTCGCCGCTGTCGATTAATGTCTGGCAAGCGCCTGGAGCTGACCACAGGTGGCTGCAATGATATCGGCCCTGACAGGTAAACATGAATACACACACGCACACACAAACACTAAACTCTAAGACATACACGGTGTTCATCTCCTCAGGTCTCAGTAGGATGTCTGGTTGAAAAAAGTGGCTGTGGTGACAGAAGCTGGAGCGTGTGTGTGTGATTACGTGTGTGCGTGGTCTCCTTCTGTTTAATTAAACATAGATCTGTCCAGGGGAAGAGAACACAGACAGATGGCACCTTAAAAAACTTTTTTTTGGGGGGGTCCTTGATGAAATTAGAAGAAGACATTCCCATCATCCTTCATCTTCAAGTGCTGATTACAAATTAAAATAAGTAAGTGTATTGGAAAGGATCATGGTGTTTCAAACACTGTTTTCTGTCTTGAACACTTGAGCTTCACTTCGTGGGGACTTTAAGTGCAGTGAAGCAACTGTTATACATTAACAGCTGTGTCATTAAGCGCCTTATCGGAGTTGTAAATAAAAGGCAGCAAATGTTTCTTTGATCTGAGTAAATATGCAGCTATAATACAAGTTAGCCAAGCTGTCCAAATAAAGTCCTCTCTGAGAAAGTGAAGGTGTCTGTGAAATCTGCATGTAATTACAACTCTGGTGCCTGAAATGGCCCCAATTAAGTCCATATCGCCATGTTCGACGACAAGCAGTCGATGAGGAAACAAAACAAAAAGAGACAACAAGAGAAAGTCCGAGAGCCAGAGGTGGCAAAAGTACAAACACTTTACTCAAGTAGTGTATAAAAAAAGACTGGTCAAAGAGAAGTTCCTGAAGTTAAAGTGAAAAGGGCCAGGCTCTGAAATGTACTCTGAAAAGTAGCCCTCTAAAGGACATTTCTACTGGCTGTTTCTGTGCAAATCTAACTGAACCTCAACTTTTCTCCGCAGCAGAGTCTCATTCTTTGTTTTGTCTTGTTATGTCTTTTACATCATTTTCCTCTTGTTACATCTAGTTATTTTGTTTTCATCTTGTTGTTTTTTTTTTTACATAGTTTTTGTCTCGTTACATATTTTACATAGTTTTTCTCTTGTTACATCTTTTATGTTGATGATCATTTCTGAGTTTGTGTTGTTTTTGTCTTGTTACATCTAAAATAACAAGTCTCTTTTGAAAAAAATAGTAGAAAGTACAGATATTTTTGTTTTCGTCTTGGTGCGTCTTGTTACATCTTGCTATGTCATTTTCGTCTTGTTACGTATTTTCCATCATTTTCATCTTGTCACGTTTCTTGCATTGCTTTTGTCTTGTTTCGTCTTTTACATCGTTTTTTGTTTTGTTATGTCTTTTATATTGTTTTCATCTGTCATGTGTGATATACACTGATGGACACACCAAGGAATCATCTTTTTTACGTGTTATTGTCCCATCTACTTATGCTGAAATAGGTTTTGATGTTGGGAGGGTGGCGTCCGATGATGCAAAATAAAAATAATCAATAATTCCTCTCAAATATTAAAATTTATTAAAACATAAGTAAGGAGTGAAAATGTATCTGTACTTTGTTACTTCCCACCTCTTGCAAAGAGTGGAAGTGAGAGAGTGAAGAAGGGGAGTGAGTGGGTGAATCACACACACAGAGCACTGAGTTTACACAACGTGCTCTTTTGACCTTTCTCACTGACCCGGCTCAGCTCTCTCTAGTCTGTCACTTCCTGGTCTGTAATCATGACAAAGCTGCCCCCTCCCCTGGCACCAATAAAAACTCTCTCTAACATCTCCTGCTCAGTGAGCCCGAACTCGTCTCCAAACATCA
>JAJHUR010006957.1:946-34116 GCA_027495735.1 Lutjanus campechanus | reverse complement strand
GCCAACCGCCTCACCGTCCTGGACGACTCCCACTTCCAGGGCCTGGTGAACCTGCGGCACCTCATCCTGGCCAACAACCAGCTGCATAGCATATCAGAGGGAGCCTTTCAGGTACGAACGCCGACACCTGAACCCTCTTCATGAATATTATCACTCTCACTGTCACATCTCACGTCAAGAAAAATATCTGGGACCAAAACAAAATCTTTCTGTCGACCTGCTCGGGGACAGCAGATGTAAATTAGCTGCCAGCTAACTGGTGCAGTTACTTTTAATTGTGTGTTCTCCCTGCACAAATAAAAAGAATAACAACAAACGCATTAAAACATCTGGAGGCCAACTGATTTTTTTTCTTTTTTCATGCAAATAAACATATTTCAGCTGTTGCTGTTAAAACTGGTCCCTCACATCTGCCACTGCTGCCGCTGCGATTTATTCTACACGACTGTTACTGCTCACACTGATACAACATGTCTTCATACAGCACAACTTACTAACATTACATCAGGATTGATTCAATTAATATCAGGCTCTGATAAAAGAAAAGTATTCAGATCTTCTACTTACATAAATAAGAATTTTAATTGTAAAAGCAAAAGACCAAAAATCAGAAAAACTATCTTAAGTATCAAAGGTAGATGGATAAGATGTGTGAGGGTGTTTGCACACACTATTACTATAACAGCTCAGTTACTCTCAGTAACTGACATGCTGCTCTGCAGATACATGATACATGACATTCCTGTAATTTAAGCCTGTGTAGTGAAGAAAGATATTTCAGCATATTTTTGGTGTTTCCACGCTGACTTGAAAGTTATCATTTTACAGATGTTACAACAAGCACTGCTGTCATGTTTCATGGTGAAATGAAGCCACGCTTTGGATCGTTTCTTCCTGCCTGTCATCACTCTGTCTCATTGCAAGTTTCCACCAACATAGAAAAGTTTGTGCAGCAGTCGATCAAAAGAATTGATAAGCGCAGAATACCTCTGTAGAAATAGCAGATCTTTTCACTGATGGTCTCGTTAACTTGTAGGTCAAATAGAATCATCAGTAATAAACTGAGACTATTTCATAACCAGTTAAAAACTCACTTTAGTAACTTTAAAAGTCAGCTGAAGTAACTGATTTGTACGATCAGAGTTCAAAGTTTGTTGTCTTACTTGAGATGAATTGTTGCACTGAAACCTAAAACATGTGGTTCAGTCTGTGCATTTTAAAAGAAGGGAAAAATATAGCAAGTAAAAGAAGCAGCAGCAAATTTCTCTTGTTTTTACTTCCTCCATTTGATTAATGTTAGAATTTAATGTGGAAAAATCGAACCATAATCTACAGAAGTTATTTAAATAAAGCTCGATAGACAAAATTACCCAGTTACCCTCAGGGCTTCATCAGCTGTAAATTATCATTTCAATTTAAAACTAATCTTAATGGTGGTGCTTCAAATTGAGTTTTGGTTTGCCAATACACAACATGAATTAGTATTTAATTAATATTTCATATATGTGAATGCTTTGTGTGCGTAGTGTAGTGTGAGCTCTGCTGGGGAAGCTATTTTAAATCCAACAAATGTGGACCGGCGCTGCCAACAGGCCTTATGATTCATCACCCAAGGCTCCAGACTGACGGCAGTTCGCCAAGATTCTCAGTTTGAAAAAGTTACCGCAAAGTCATTTAAAGCTCTTCAGACTGTCGGTGCTGCTCAGGGTCAAGTGCTGCGTGTGAAAGTGACGCCACGTTTCTGGCTCAGACAGAATCAGCCGGCCCTGTCTGCCTGCGCCGCTCAGCTGGACACCTTTTTAATAACCCGGCCCTAAAATAAACTGTTTTCCCCTTTTCATTAAACGACGCTGTCCTTTCCTCCGCTCATTAAAAGTACAGAGCTTAACGACCAAAGTGTCCCCTGAGGACCGACTCTCAGACCTCTGAAAGACGGAGCAGAGAGACGTGAACTCTGAACTCGCTAATGGAGCGGACCTCCTGAACTTGAGCCTCAACGTCACTCCTCATCTCTCTCTCTGTCCTCGTCCAGTTCACCCTCCCTCCTCTGCCTCTGTCCCTCCATCCCTCCATCTCCTGCCTCTGTCCCTCCATCCCTCCCTCTCCTGCCTCTGTCCCTCCATCCCTCCCTCTCCTGCCTCTGTCCTTCCATCCCTCCCTCTCCTGCCTCTGTCCCTCCATCAACAGATTTTTGAGTTTTGAAACAAGCCCCACCAAAAATTATTCAGTAAACTCATGTAAGGTGGTTAATATTTTAATATTTTCAATTAAAACCATTTAGTTTTCAAGCAGCCAAATAATGACAAATCAAGTTCACTGTGAAAAATTTCTGAAATACTTTTTTTTTTTTTTTTAGTTTTTAAACGTCTAAGGAAGAAAAGTTAATTATCCAACTAGGTCGGCAAAATATTTTAAGTTTATTTCAAAACTTTAGAGTCTGAGTTTGATTCAAAACAATTAGATGAGCTCTTCATGTACCACCTTAATGTTTTTTGCACTCTTTGGTGTGAGCAGGCACACACCTGAACACCTCACTGGCACCTCTTAAGTTGCCGTTCGATTTACTTTTGTCTTTGTGAAGACGGCTCCTGACAAACAACCTGTTTTGTCGTTTGACAACGTTTGAGAACCGATGGCAGGAGAACCTCAGTCTCCAGTGTCAAATCCAACAACAAAAGTACTTAGTTAGGCGAGGAAAATATTGTGGTTTGGGTTCAAAAGGTACGTTGTGTATCCTGTCATAATTACTAAGGCCACTAGGGGTCACCACCTCACAGCTGCTTGCACAGACGACCAAGACGTTCATTTTCCTGGTGAGGACAGGTTGCAAAAAACTGGTCAGACTCTGGAGAGCACAGTCCAGAGGTTTTAGGATACCTCGGACTGATTTTTTCAGCTCTTTGAGCTCTTTGAGCTCCTCCCCGCGGCTCCTAAAGTTTCTTTTGTTGTTAAGAAATGAGATGCCTTTTGTTCAGAAAGCAATAACGCACAGATTACTGTAATGAGAACGGAGGCATTGTGACATTCAAACAGTGTCCTGATTGTGTGAATTATGAGAGCAATTACAGCAGTGACAACAACACTTTAGCTGATCAACAGGCTGTTATCGCTCTCCTTCAAACCCCCCCTTCCTCTCATTCTCTCCCCCTCTTTGTATTTTGGCTCACTGTATTGTTCAGCGGTGTACTGATTATGTGAATTGTATGGAAGCAATTAGAGAAAACAACATGGTTTGAGTGCACAACATTGACCGCGGTAATTGATCTCCCCTGTATTTCTCTTTCTTCTTCTTGTTTTTCCTTAACTTCCTTTAGTTCTCTCCATCCAACCCTGAATTTCTCTTTTCATCTCCTCTAACCCGTGTTTACATGAACCGCAGCATCTCTGCATGAGCCAATCATCCTCTCCTCCTTTCCCCCATTCTTTTCTTTGTCATTTCTTTGTTGTTGCCTCACCTCCTTCCTCTCCTCCGCCCTGTTTTCTTACATCATGCCCTTCTCTGTATTTTTCTACCTTCCTCTTCCTTCCTTTTTCCTCTATTTCTTTCACCAAACTTCTTTTCCTTTGATCCCTCGATACAAAAACATGAAAAAAAAAACAGTAAAAGTTTGAATCTTTGATTAAGCTCACAGTCTCTGTCCCGTCCCTCCTGCAGGACTTCCTGGAGACTCTGGAGGACTTGGATTTGAGCTACAACAACCTGGTGGACATCCCCTGGGAGACCATCGCCCTGCTGGTCAGCGTCAACACCCTCAGCCTCGACCACAACCTCATAGAGAGCGTCCCCGAGGGAATCTTCTCCAACCTGCACAAACTGGCCAGGTCAGGATCACGTCACCACACTTGTTAATGAACATGTTATGCTTTCACTTATTTTCTGTCACATAATGTTTCGTCAAAGTTTCAAATAATCCCTGTGAGTGAAAGATGTCAGGCTTCAGACCGCCCTGAATACAAGGTTTCCAAGTTTTCATCTACTTTTGCAACAAGCTGACATCAGTGTGTCACTTCTTAACTGGTCATCTGCTCCAGACACAGCACACCCACAAAGAACAGGGACGTGTCCATCAATCCTCTCAGTCTGTGTTTTCATGCTGAGGTATTTACAGCAGCTCCAACCACGACTCTGACCTGGATCATATTTTACAGAGAAAATGAAAAAGGTTTTCCCTCTGATGTCCTCCATCTGCTTCAACTCTCACTGTTTCACATTTTTACTTTTGGCAAAAATAACTGCTAACTAGCTGTAACTTAGCTGCTGTGAGCGTCTTAGCCCAGTTAGCTGTGCTCGAACACTTTTCTGGCGTCCCAGTCAGCACGCTGCACTTAGCCTCAGGCTTGGAGGGTTTTCACACTGGCACAATCCTGGCTCATTCTAAAGTAGGCTAACTCTGACTTTTTCCTCAGGCTGGCTGGACCTGCTCTGGATCAAGGTTAGCACCGAGCTTGTTCCCCAGAAAATCAACTAAACGTTGGACTAAAAGGTGCCAGTGTGAAACGGGGCTTAAAAATCCAAGACTGAACTGAAAAGATCGAAGGCTGACGAGTCTTTGATATTTTCATTTCAGATGTTGCACTAACAGACATTTAATCCTGCAGGGTTAGTGGAAGTG
Source organism: Lutjanus campechanus (assembly GCA_027495735.1). NCBI lineage: Eukaryota > Metazoa > Chordata > Actinopteri > Lutjaniformes > Lutjanidae > Lutjanus > Lutjanus campechanus. Next base: position 29,503 of record JAJHUR010006957.1, on the reverse strand, counting down.
AAGTGTGAATCATAAACCTGTGGATTTATCTTAACCCCGGCTTAACAATGTGTGTGTGAAAAGGGGCTAAGTTGTCCCAAGGTTAACTCTAAGGATAGCCCTTGGCTAAGAATATGCAGTGTGAGAAGCCTATGATAGGACTGCTAGCTGCTTGGCTAACAGAGCTAACTAGCAAACGGCATTCACAGTTATGCTGCGTTCCATTTGAGCAGGGAAGTCCCAGAACCACAACCCCGACCCTGTAATCCAAGATGGCTGCTCCATGCCTCAACAGTACTGAAAGCTGTTTATTAGCACTTCTGTCCTTTTTGCCTTAAATCAGTTACATCTGTGCACCTTGCTGTGGTGTTGGTTTGTCCAAAATAATGTGTAGGCACTTAATAGGTGCACTTTGACTTTTGTTTTGTTTTTTTCAAATTCCTTTTCAGCGCACACAGAATTCATACACCTTCATCACGTTCAGTAAAAATCTGAACACTGGTCTCACTGTGCAGTAACATTCAGTGCCGTACAGTGGTGTGCGACAGTATAACATACAGCTGCAGCCGTGTTTATAGCTTGATGGATGATTTTAACCTCCTTTAACTCATAGTTTTAGTTTCACAGCACATGAACTGCGTGATGCAGCCTCAGCCACTTTCACCGAAGCCCATCGGCAGTTTTTCCATCAAACAAACTCCCATAAACCAACAGTTCTCTACCTGCTCAGCGCCGAGCTGCAGACACACACTCAGGAAACCAAACCAAAGCTGAAATATGCAAAGAAACAACTACTTAGTTACACGGTTACATAATAAATGAGTGTAATTACAGTGGAAGAGCTGCAGCTGATTCTGCACATGAGCTCTAAATCTTCCAGAGACACAAATATAAATAGCTAAATATATGAATGGATCCAGAATAAAAGACCCATCAAAGAGCTTCAGTGCATCTGTCCCCTGGGAGAACAGGATTTTTTTTTGTTTAGACTGAAGCATCAGAATTAAAATAAACCATTTCGAATTACGTTTTTGTTGAACAGTATCCGTCCCCCTGATGAGCTGCTTCTTCATTTACTCGATTTTCAAACCAATTAGACGTAAAAACTAAAGAGCTTTACACAGAATTCAGCTGCAATCGCAGAGCAAATCCCTCCATGTCAGACCTCATTTTAATGGAATTTGAGCTTTTGAGGTTCAGTTCAATTTGCAGGCAAACTCCGGTTGACTCGCTCCGCGCGCTCACAGCTGGGAGGTGCCCAGCGCGACCAGGTCTGGACCGCAGCTCCGCCGGAGCAGCTCGGGGGTTCGGCTTCTCGCCCCGGGGCGCGTCAGTAGTGGATGATTGTAAATGTTACAGCCCTCACTGACTCACAGACAGAGTGGGGGATTCTGAGACAGTGACCTCGGACCGCTCCTCTGCTGAGCTCATCTCAGCTCTGTTCAAACATCTGCTGCAGAGAGTGTTTACACACACACTCACACACACTAAAAGGCTCAAGTTATTATTATTGACACACACTCCCTAAATACATATTAGAATGAAGCTCAGCTCTCTACCCTCACTCACTTCAAGATGCTTAATCTGATCTGAAATCTTATTCCTGACAGCTGAAAATGAATAAATAACCAAATTGTCTGAGCAGGATTATATTTATGAACTGTTTTTATTATTTATGAAGCTTCTATGCTTTTTTACATCATGTTTAAACACATAATTCATATGCACTTGTCTAAATAAACATTAAAGGAGCATTACGTAACAATTGTGCGTCCAAAAATGAGTACAGCAGTCCAAATAGAAGAGTTGGAACCACAGACTGTATATTAAATAGGTTGAAATCCTATTTAATATACAGTCTGTGATTAAAACAAATTGTTTTCCTCCTCAGACTGAAGCTCAGGCAGTTTGCAGGAGCTCTGCAGGAGTCTGAGGCGAGTGCAACAATATAATTTGATGTTGTCCTTCACTCACAGCTGTTTATAACTCGAGTTGTAGTCCAGTGACTGCCTGCCAAACTCCATTAACATATCACTCAATTATTCATTATAAACACGTTTGTTCCCTCTAAAAGATTGTTAATAATTTCTCAAGTCTCATAATCAGACATTTGCTCATTCAGCAAACGTTCGGCCTCAGTTTGAGCTCTAATTAATGTGAAAAAGGCTGGAATAGAAATTTCAAAGGAGGCTGTGGCTGTAGAGTTGTTGCCTGAGAAGGCAGCATTTCAGCTCAACAGAAGTAACTAATTACAAATACTCAAGTTAATGTAATTAATTGCTTTCACTTGTACTTAAGTACACATTACACTGTGTAATCTACTTAGTTCCTCCAAAATCATAATTGAGTACGACTTGATTTAATACCCAAACATTTCATCTGCATTTCTGTTGCTTTAAGTGTGATCAGGAACAGGTCAGTGAGAACCATGACAGACAGAAGAACTCAAACAACAGTCTGAACTTTATGAATGCAGAGTGATCGGCTTTTCTAAAAGTTTTCTTATAACCCTTTAAATTAAAAAAGATCTTACACGCACCTCTAAAGCTTTGGAGAGCCTTGAGGGTCTGGATCCCGATTTGGGAACCAGTGATATAGAGCGGTGTTTCCCAACCCTGTTCCTCAAGGACCCCTGCCCCGCATGTTTTAGATGTTCCCCTGCTCCAGCACACCTGATTCAAATGATCAGCTCATCATCAAGCCTCTGCAGAAGCCTGATAACGACCTGATCATTTGAATCAGGTGTTTTGGAGCAGGGAAACATCTAAAACATGTGGGGCAGTGGGTCTTGAGGAACAGGGTTGGGAACCAGTGATATAGAGTATAGCGGCTTAGCAGTGTGTTAATCCACAACTTGGCTATTTCAGCTGCTTTACTGCTGCTTTAGTTTCTACGGCTGTTTCCATGACAATGCAGGTCCATGAACTTCGGGGGTAGAGCTCAGGGTGGAGTATGAAGGGAGGGGTGGGTCTGTATTTGTTTGCACTTCAAATATCAACAACCTCTCTACTCGTTTTCTCCCACATCGCTAACTACACCTTTAACTTTGCATATTTATTGGTGCTAACTCGACTGCAGAGTTTTGCACACACACACACTGCAGCTGCAGGGGTACGTGGTGTCATAGTTTCGGTGAGTTGGGAGTGAGAACATGTTGGATTTTGTTCCTTATATTGAGGGTTCTTGCCTCTCTGTCCCACAGATCAATCACAGAGCTTTTAGCTCCCCGTGAGTCCAGTCATTGTCTGAGATCCTCTGACAGGCCGCTCTTATCTGTGCCTCTATCACACTGAATCCACAGTGACCCTGCATGAAACTTTGCAGTAAACTCTTTGAGGACACCCAGCACAGCTTCTCTTCACTAACATTTAAGTCTCAGCTCAAGATTCTTTACTTTAAACCTGCTTTCACTCAATATGACTCACATCTTATTGAAAACTGTTTCAACTGTCTGATTGTGTTTGTTACTTTTGGATTATATCAACACCAAACACTGCGTTTGTTCTGTGGGGGTCTGAGGAGGAGGATGTGGGCTGATGCAGAATCAAAGTGGGTCAACAACGACGCATCTCTCTCTGGCTCGCTGTCTCAGGTCTAAGCCGGGTTAGCTTAGCTCTTATCCCGTCTCACTTCCTGTCCGCTACCTCGTGTTTCAACAATTAGTCCCAATTTCAATGTTAAATCTGCCTCCGTTATCACTGTAAAAGGCTTAAATGCAGCACAAGAATGGAAAGTAGCAGGCATAGCAACAGTAACTAAGGAGGGCGGGACTTAGCGAAGGGTCAGTTCACTTACTCTTTAAGCCTGTACACAATACATTTTTAATCAGATAAATTATGAAGTGATTAATCAATTAACGATAAATATGCAATGTTCAGGTATACTTTCAAAATAAAAGCATGAAAACTACGTGATTAGATCATGGTTTGGGTTAAAATAAGTACATTAGTTTTGTAAGTTAATATACATAATGTAACATAACTTAGGTGAGTTTATAACTATGTTGTGTAAGTTTAAAAAGTCCACACTGACTCCTGGGTCAAAGTCTGGTGTTTATTTGACCCGTCCACCCACCTCATTTCCTCCATAAGAGGACTTTCTCACTCTTTACGTAAATCACCTGACTTTGAGGGCACATCAAAACATAAAGCTAGAGACAGGACCTACAGCGTCACGGTTTGAAATGTAGATGCACTGTGACCAAACTGCAGAATTTGACAAGTTGGGGTGAGAGCAGGCTGACCAGGATGGAGGTTTTGCTTTATTCAAGGTGCAAACAACAGTGGACTAAACCATAAAACATTAGACTAAGATATTCATGTTCTGTTTAGGACTGCGCTCCAGCAGCTCCTGTTTAACCTGTGACACCTCTCTAATTAAAGGAGGTGTTGAACCCTGTTTGTTTCCTACTTTTTACTTGTTTTTGTTTAATTTGTTCCCGACTTTACGTGACCTCTGCCCTGTAAAACACTTCGAGTTCGGCCTCTGAAAAGTGTTTTACGAATAAAGATTTTTCCCGTTATATGAGAACACTGAATATGTTTACTCTACTGGCACAGAAAAACCATTTGGACCCCATTAACAGTAATCAATTCCAATTTACGTTCCAATGACCAACAGTAATTGATGTGTAGGAAGGAAAACCCGACCAGGTTCAGGTGAACAGTCATGCATTTATTAAAAAGGCTGTAATGGGTTGTTTTCACCCTGGAGACACAAAAGTTATGGAGCAGCTGGTGTAGATCTGAATCTGTCCGTGTGCACAGGTGAGCGGTCACTCACACACACACACTCACACACACACTCACAAATGAAAACACCACAGTACTGCTGCTGCTGCCCATGAAAGAACATAATTGAAATTTGTAAAGTGCAGCACGCTCGCTGCTCTCAACAGCTATTAACTTCTTGTTAAGTCATCGTTGTTGTCGAATATTTCTGGAGGGACTTTGTGGAGGGGAAATAGACTTTCCTGTGTTTGTTGCTGACGACAGTGAATGCTTGAGTCTCCCACATTATTACCAGTCGTCACGTCCAATGTTTTCATGAGCAAATTACTGTTCAATTCCCAGAGATGGTGGCTGAATGACAAGAAATACACTCTGGAATATTTTGTCCCCTGTTGGATCTCATTTTTATCTTATTTTGTGATGATTTAGTTTTTGTCTTGAGTCCAATTTCCCTCAACTCGCACAATCTAATTCTACTTTAAATAGATATTTTCTACATAGCAGTCAGAGTGTCTTTGAGAAGGTTACAAACATCTTCGGTTCAGCTGCCAATTTTGCCTGTTTGGTGGAGAAGAGATAGTTTTCCATTTGCAAAAACTGACTCGCTCCTTGTTCACAATGCATCAGGCATTCTGGTGTATTTTCTGCAGATATAGAGATCTGTGCTTCTTCTTTTAATACTTTTGTCTTTGTTACACCATTACATTACATCTAAAGCTGCTTTAATTGTTTATCTCGGCCATTATGGGGGTAGAATAACTCTCAAACCTGCTAGCAGACCCGTGTAAACCCCCAGTGACGTCACACATCGGTCTGTGAAGTTTGGCAGTCTGGGGGTCGCCATCTTGTTTTATTGGAGCAAGAACATACACAGTACTGACAAGGGAGCGAGGAGCTGGAGTTGGGTGGACGCCTGGTTTTGGCTCGTCCCTTCAGCAGGAAAAAAAGCTGCCTGGTCACAATCTTTCTCGTATTACAGCTAAACAGAACATAAAAATAAATTAGCCTTAAAATAGGCAAATCAGTCACAGAATCTTGATTTATATTTGATCAGCACTGCCTAGTTTGACAGTTTGGTCTGTTTTGGGAGCCCGGTGCTTTACTTTGGATGGACTCACTGAGGGTTGTGTCAAGAAGGGAACCTCTGACCCGTAAAAGTGATCATTTTAACACAACCCAAGATCCTTCCTCAACCCTAACCAAGTGTTTTCAGTCCATTAACCCACCAGATATGAACCACAGCTTTGGGAAACATAATTAGTTTGTAAAAACATAAACACATATTTGCCAGCTTTCTTGATTTCCCCAGGACGTTTCCATTTTTAATTGCTTTTTCCCGGTTTCCTCCTGAGGTCACAATTCTCCTGCATTTCTGTAAGATTTCACTCCTTTTTTAAAAAACTTTTCATTACTAACTAACATACCATATATAATATTCATTTTCTGTGCTCCCACTGTGTTTTCCAGTTAATGGGTGTCACTTATTGGTCATCTGCAGGCATCTGTTTGTAAAATAAAAGTGTAGTCTGCTAATTATTTTGTCATTTTCATTCTTTAAGCAGTTTATGAAACTCAAACTTTTCTAGGTAGAGTTTTTTAGGGTTTTTGTGACCACACACAAAAACACGGGTATACACAATCAACATTAGTAATAGTTGGAAAAATGCATATGTTCTCTTTAGACAATAAAAAAGAAATAATTAAAATAAAATCCACTATGGAGCCACTATGGAGCTGGAAAAACAGAGGTATGGAGTCCATATCTTCATGAACTGTCCTTTGGAAGAGTGGATTAGGTGTGTCAAGTACTGAAGAGGAAAATACTCCAAGATTAACTGAAAAACTCTCTCTCAACTATTTTGAGGCCAGAAGGTTGGGAAGTATGTTGAAGAAACAAACTGTTCTCCCTTCTAGACACAAACCTCAATAAGAATTACAATCACAAGGTAGTCCTGCCTGAAGCATACCCTGCTTTATCATCTATTTTACTCTAAAAGGGACCATGATTTGAAAACTGAGCATCATGCTGCATTGAAGAGTCTCCCTCTGCTGGCCATTAGAAATAATGCAGGCTTATGGTGCTTTTCTGAGCATGTTATTAACTTAATAAAGTTGTAATCAGTAATGTGTTAGTGAGCCCTCAGCACATCCAACAGGCACAGAGAGACCATCAGAGCAGTGTTTGTATCCACCTCAATTTTCATCCATTATTCTTTTTAATTCTGTTTTTAGCCTCCTGAGAAAAATATCTGTCTCTTTCACTGTTAGATGTTCCACTTTCTTCACCAGCTCGTCTCTAAATGTGCCGGGCAGGTCGTGTACAGACGGTTTATCAGCGACCTCCTGCTTCTGGAAACGAGACAGATGAGAATACGGAGACTGAACTGCAAATGAAGAAGCTAAAAGAGGACAAACAAGCTGCTGAATTGGTTAGAATTAAACCCCGAGCTGAGCACAGACATGCAATATTTTATTATCAAGATCTCTGTGGTTTGAAGTGATTTTTCACCACCACACTTTGCAACCATGCTTACCACCCTGAGGCGAGGATCAAATAACAATTTAACTTGTTCTGTGACTCTTCCAAACTCAAGCGTACTTATTTTGTGTTATTTCTGTTTAGTGATCATGTTTATTGAAATATTAAGGCTGTCCACTGTAAGATATTTCCATGACACTGTCATCTGACGCACCTTCACCAGATTTCTCTCTCTATCTCCAGAGATTATTTAAACCCAGCTATCTGCTTTAAATCACAAAGTTACTTATATTAACTCTCCATGCATGTGCATTGAGCTGGTGAAGAAAAAGCCTCACCTCAGATTCAAAGAAGAGCTGTTAGTCTGGCTTTGAAAAAAGTATAATTGAAAGTAAAGAAATGATTGCATTGATCTGCCTTTATATGACAGAGTTTCACCATCGGTGCCTCGGCTGCAGCCTGAAGAGAGAGAGAAAGATTGAGGAATTTTTCTGAACGGGAACTTTTCATTTAAAGAAGTGAAAGTCATGGAAACAGTTTTCAGATTTATACACCTTCGGTAGACGTTTATGAGTCTTTCAGCTCCAGTCTAATAAAGAGAGATGTGGGGGAAGAGGGAGAGCTGGGGTCTGAGTAAGAATAACCATTTACAGCTCCGAAAGCTGCCCTTTCTCTTAACTCACACTTCATTCCCCATATCTCACCTTTAGATGTGGCTGCCCACCTCACATTCATCGATCAAGCTGTTTCAGAGCTTTCATCACACTGCTGAGAATATAATCAGGGTTCAGATCATTCTAAAACCGTCTAGTGTAAATTTAAAGGAGAACTATTATGCTTTCCCTTATTTTCCAGCATGTTAAAATGTCCAGAGTTCATATTAAACATGACCAATGTTTGGAATAATGAGGTAAACATGTAAAAGTACAGTTCTGGTGAGGCTGATTTGGAGCTTTGGACGGACAGGAGGAGAATGTTTGGCTGGTACTAAATTTACTGTCATTAAACTTTCCTCCACTGGACTCAGAATCTGGGCTCTGTTGGGGATTCAGGACCTGGTCCCCGCCAGTGTTCCCCACCGGGTTCCCCCTGCCCCGGACCTGAAAATCTCCTCCTCCATGTCAGTCCAAAGCTCCAGTGCTAGTGGCAGAGGTGGAAGTAAGTCACACATGTGCAAGTCACAAGCAAGTCTCAAGTTTTAACCTTCAAGTCCCAAGTTACTCTGGTGAGAACCAAGCAAGTCACTGTTCAGGTCAAGAAAGTCACAAGTCAAGTCATATGAAATTGTGCTCCACCAGTTTCCACATTTAAATCAGTTAAAAGTCAAAATTCTCTGATTTCAGCTTCTTAAATGTGAATATTTTCTGGCTTCTTTACTCCTCTTTGACAGTAAACTGAATACCACTGAGTTGAGGACGTCATCTTGGGCTTTGGGAAACACTGATTGATATTAATCGACAATGAAAATCGTTAGTTGCAACCCTAACAAAACAGTGGTCATGAAAAGTTGAGTTTAATTTGCAAGATTTGCTGCCGGCTTCCTCTTTATAAATCTTACTGATATCTGACATTCTGTGGCATTGAATCTGAATTTGATCACTGGCCTCCTCGTGCTTTGGCCTCTGTTGGTCTGACTAGAAAATGCAAATATTTGTTTTTTAAAAAAGACTTTTCAAGTTGTCTGTCTCAAGTCTAAGTCGAGTGTCAAGTCATGAACACCAAGTCAAAGTCCAGTCTTTAATCAGTTTTAGTCAAGCAAGTCTCAAGTCCTCAAATTTGTGACTTAAATCAAGTCACTGACTCTGGTCCCAAACCTCTGGACAACGCATCCCCATCGAGCTCCCAGTCCACACAGAGTCGGCTAGCTGCACAGCTAACTGAGCTTGCCAGCTAACTGAGCTTGCCAGCTAAGGGAAGCTACAGTTAGCAGCAGTTAGCACTTTGTTTTAACAGCAAATAAAGCTTTCTGTCCATCAAAAAACTCCAAAGTTGTGTTTTCGTTAAGTTATCAGAGAGGCCTGTCATCTATCTGCAGTGTCAGTCATTTTCCCAACTTAATTCTTGTCTCATTTGTGATTTGATAAAACGTAAATCCATTCAGTTTAGTGCCTCATATCACTATTTTCCAGGCGAGGTTACTGTAGCTGTCCTCAAGCACACAAAGAGGAGACAGTGCTCACAAACACTGGGTGCTGCCCCTCAATCATGTGTAGAAGGGAACCCCAGACCCGTGAACCATGATTTACCAAACTCTAACCAAGTGCTTTTTCTGTCCCCTAAACCACACCGTTGTCACATTCATCTGTGAGATGTAGACAACGAAGAAATGACCCACAGAAATCTTGCGAGAGTTTTTCAAACCAAGGGTTCCCTTCCCCTGCCCCTCAGCAGGTTTCCAGTCAGACGTGTTTCAGACTGAAGGTGAGCTGTGTGGCTGCAGAGAGAACCAGTATAAGATGAAAATGAGAATCAATCATGCAAAGCTACTTTAGTGGAGTCCGGGGGTGAAATATACAGCAGGAAGTGAGTATAATAGGTTCCCTTTAGAAATTGGTTAATTTATATTTTGTTTCAAATATTCAAATTTTCAAATTGAGCTTCTGCATTCAGAACCCCACCCTGTGAACTGTCTGTGCAACTGTAGAATTTAAAGTACTGAGTTTCAAGGTTAACCTTGAAACATTCCCAGAAAAAATACAGATGATGGATTTTTTCAGTCTTTTCTCTGAACTGTGCAGTGCTGCATGTTAACCTTAAAAAATGTTTTGGTTGTTTAAACAATTCGCTCCGTTCCATACAACACAACAAACTGATCTCTGCCCCTCTATGTCCACAACGTGACACAAAATAATGTCTTTCCTTGTGTCTGTTTGTCCCTCATCAGACTGGACATGACATCCAACAAGCTGAAGAAGATCCCTCCAGACCCGCTGTTCCTGAGGATCCCCGTCTACGCTAAGATGAAGGGTTCTCCTCTCACGGCGCTGGTGTTGAGTTTTGGAGGGAACCCTCTGCACTGCAACTGTGAGCTGGTCTGGCTGCGCAGACTGACCCGAGAGGACGACCTGGAGACCTGCGCTTCACCGAAAGACCTGGCCGGCAAATACTTCTGGACCATCAGAGAGGTTTGTTGGCTGCGTTCTTGCTAAAATAACACATAATATCATAAAAGCCTGGTTTCATAATCATCAACTGACACAAAATACAGTTTTCAGACTGCAGACAAATCAGATCTGTTTCTGAAATCAGATCTTAAGACAGACTGTCCACACTGTGCATTTGCAACTGATCAGATCAGATTTGACATCACCAAACTGTCTGCATGGTTTGCTGTGATAATGAGGCTTTCCAACGCAGAAGCTCCTCCATCGCACCAAACTTATCAACGGAGGAGGCTCGTATACATCATGATGCTCAGCTGCTCTCATGCACTTTAATCTGGATTTGATGGCGTCGTTGTGTGTCTCATTGCAAACAATCCTGGAAACCGTTGGCTATCATATGATGAGGATTTAGCCCCCGAGGGAAACATCCAATATCTCGGGGCTTTAGGTGTAGGCAGCAGATATCCAGGTATACTGATATCCGGGCTGAGCCTTCCTCCTCTGTGTGCTGGTCATTGTTCACAATCCGACTGGCAACTTCAGATGCAAGTTGGAGTATTTTGTGTTTTCACGGTTAAATGTTAACACTAAAGATCGTAGTAAGTTCAGGCACCGTGGTAGCTGACTTTGTAGAGTTTGCACCCCGTGTTCTGAGGCTGAGTCCTGTCACAGCGGCTGGGATTCGATTTCTTTCTGCATGTCGTCTTCTGCTCCTCCTAACTTTCCTGTCTGTCTTTGCCGTCTTACCCAATAAAGGCAAAAGGCCAAAAATATCATCAAAAAAGATGATAGTAAGATACAGGAATAATTTTGGACCTGCACACTGTTTAATAAGCTGTCACCATTAATATGTCTGTGATGTTTAGAGACGAAGATTCATAATTAGTGATGTTTGGTCCCACTCTTCAGCTGGATAATTTGGGTCTAAACCCTGCGACATTAACAAGATTCTTTTAGGCCTACTTTGATAAGACGTATGCAAACACTTTTGAAGAGGTCACCTTAAGTTTTAATACTGACATCTCATGTCCTGTGGTTGATTTTGTTACCTCTGTGGAAACAATAACACAAATATTGTATCTGTTGATAACAGGAGCCCCAAGTTATCATTAGCGGGCTCGTACCAATATACATGTAAAAAAAAAAATGCTTCATTTAAACACACTGATCAAAGAAATTGCATCCTGTGTGTTTGGTGTCACTAAAGCCTGCAGCAAAATGTGTTTTTTTCACCATCTTAACTTGCACGAAGCCTTTGTTTCTCAAGGACACTCGAGCAGGGCAGATGGTTGGTGTCACAGAGGAGTGAACCTTCTGCTCAAAGTGTGCAGTCAGGGAGGCTGATATGCAAAAAAGTATTAGAACCGTGACATTTCATTATGTATTTCAGTCTTATATCATATTGTTGAGTTAGAAGAAACAGAGAGGGGATATAAAACGCTCCGGTTTATGTCGCAGCAAATCCCCAGGACGGTTTAAGATAAGTATAGGGTTAAATTAATCCATAAGAGGCAAAGATAAAACAGATGTGGCCCCGTGTTTGGTCTTTACCCGTATGCGCACATATACCTTAATTTATTTATTGGTCTATTTAACACAGGCAGTGCACATTAATAAACATTACTGCAAATGTGGCAGTAAAGCTATTTTTCATCAGAAGTCCCTGAGGACATGTTACAAAGGCAACCTAGAATAGTACATAAAAACACTTTAAATAAAATATGAGCGTGCAGAGCAATGAAAGACATTAACCCTTAACAGTCACAGTGTTCTGCTGCGGTGAGGCTGCCACACAACCCGACTGTCAATCAATATATCCATAACCTTCATCTGTATGAGCAGAATGAGGCGTCATGCTCGGCTGTAAACGTTCTTCTCGTGTCGTTCTGGTGATCTAAGCGACACGTGCACATCAAAGTCTGGTTGTTCTGGTTCTGTTTTGTGGGGGAAGATGCTGTAAAGCAGTTTCCTGTGTTATTTATTCATTATGATGCTTCAGTAAACTGCTCACATCCACATGAAAGTCAGGGGTCTTCAACTACGTTTGTCCGAGGGCCAGAAACTCTGTGGGGGTGGGCTTTCAAAGAAAATAAATCACATTCATTTATCTAATTAGCCTATTATAGTTTAATATTTCACTTTCTTATAAAAAAATAATGTTATTTTTCACTAAAAACATGGGAAATCCATAATTGTAACTAGATACTAAACTAGAAAATGCTCTCAGAGCTCCACCAAGGAGGCCGCTCACTGAGGAGTGATTGTTACAATCTGTAATTCCAGAATGCAGCCCTGATTGGCAGGAAATATTAATTGACTTTAGCTGGTTTTGATGCTGTCATTGTGCTTGTGACATGTGACACCTGCAGTTACGAGTGGTAAGAGCAAATGCAATTTAATACCACAGGTGACAGAATTCAAGGGGCAGCAAAACGAATGATTGTGGGTTTAATAAAGAAATCAGAGAGTAATTGTGTTTTTTCCCGTCATTCTGCGAGCACGTGTGATCTGATTTTATGCTGCACACGGCGTGAGTCTGTGAACAACAGCGCATAGTGAAAGGAGCCCGTCGCCTGCAGCTCTTCATCTGACAGCTCACTGTGGCTGCTCCATCTTTATCCATTACTCCCTGCAATATTTCAAACTGATCTGCTCTCAACAAATGCTGTCAAGCTAAGCTCACTGACAAACACTGTTATTTTATAATAGAAGTAAATTTGTATCTAGTTAAGTTAGTTAAATGCTTTTAATTTGAAGCTGCAGCAGTAGAAAATGCTCGGCTTGCATTATCAGTAACTTATGTCATCATTTTTAAGTCCATAATACAAATATATATACTCACTGTTCTAAGACTTCATGGAAGGGAGCAGTTCTTTATACACTGTTCAGTATAACACACTACTACACCCTGTAGTCTGGCTCAGTGTCCCGCCCACAGCACCATCTGATTGGTTAGAAGTAACGAGTAATAGCCGATCAGTGCAGACACAGACAGGGAGACAGAGAGGAGCTGTAGAAGTTCACTAAATATCACAATCTTGTGATCTGTTTCTTTGACGACTGCAAAGTTACACCTGTGAAAATGTCTGAAGTCGAGGTCGGGGCAGAGGTGCACTGCAGAGTGAGACACAGCAGCATCTGTCCTCACTTTCACTGCAACTCTGCATTGAGATTACGAGTATTTTAACTTTTCACACTATGATGGATCACATGCGTGCTGAACCACGGGGAGTGATCCGTACGGGACGCGGAACTACTGCGATCTGCTGCACCCTGACCAGACAGGGAAACAATATTCCAACAGTGTCTAAAACAGCCCCACTGTTCCAGTTTTACTTTTTGGAGGAGTCACGTTTTGATGTTGATGGTCCATGACTGCTGGATTATAAAAGCTAATAGGCACAAAAAGTAAGATAAACCTACAGCAGCTGTGTTGTTGCTGAATACAGCAGTTACAGTAGATGATGTGAGACTAAAGGTCGAGGAGCCACTGAGAGATCTGCTGGGAAAATACTTCAGTACGAGCAGAGCTGCGCTGATACTCTGCGGGATAAGAGCTGAATTAAGTGGCGTGGTTCAAAATGTTGCCTTAAAGAAGATGATATGGAGGGTTTTACCTCACGTGAAGATATTCAGGGCCCGACCCCTGCGGGCTGTTTGAGAGCTGCCATGATAAGTGGAGGTGCACCTGGAGATAAAGATGGGATTAATTGGTATCATCTCAGAGAGGATGATGTACAGACCTCTGCCTCACCTCCAGTAATAGTGATGGACCTCCCTCAGAGAGGTGCTGTACTGTAGGATCACTATAAGAGGATTAGCCTTGTAAAGAGGTCGATCCAGAGACCTCCGTGTCACCAAAGTGCCTGGGCTTATTAATACTCAGAGAGTTAATGGCCTCTTTCCTGCTGCAAGGACAAGCGAGCCTCCGCTGCATCCATCAGAGGTCAGACATTAGCCATCAACCGCCAAGGGAATTCCTGCTCCGAGATCGATGAGAGCCGCCCGGCCGCTTATTGCATCTGTCCGACGGAAAACCTCAAAAATCCAGGAGGTTAAATCCTCACGAAATGGGAAGAAAAGAAGGCGCTGGCTGGAATTTGAGGGTTATCAGGACCAACCAGATATTTATGAAGGCCAAATGAGTATTCATATTTTTTTCCCTCCAAAGCCGAACTTCACATTCTCACCCTTCAACGCAGTCACACCAGGGAGCAGCCCGGTTCAATCACAGGCTTTTACTCTGAGCTTCACAGGAGCAATTGAGGGTTAGAATGTAATACAAGACTGAAAGGCTGTAGTAGTGCTTTATTTGAAGCCACATCCCAGCGGTCATCAGGTCAGCAATCATCTCTGCTGGTAACAAGACCCAAGAAGGACCCAGAAAAAGGGTTTGGAGATGCTCTGAGTGGTAGGAATGATGAGTAAGCCCTGGTAAGCCTCGGCTGGCCCTGCTTGGCCTCGCAGTAATACTTCACCGGGGTTTTGGATGGCTTTACGCTGGCTTAGGTTGGCAGTGGGTGGGTTTTAAATATTGCACAGGCTGAAAAACTTCGGGATCACTTAATCTGCAAACAATTGGACTCCTTGTGAAAGTGTGCTGCCAGAAGAACGCACCACTGGAGGCCAGTCAGAGCTCAGAAAGTCTCATGTTTTGCATGAAATGATGAAGTTCAGATTTGGATTTTTGTCTCTTTTGAAGTTTCCTCTGTAACCCCATTGGATACTTTATCTAACTTGTACCATCTGTCTTTTTTTGTAAATCTAAAACTGTAGTTTAAATCTCAGTACTTCTTTAAATAATCATCGTCTCTGGTGGTGGTTCTGTACTTTACTGCAGCTATTTATAATACAGTTTGTCTCATTGAGAATTCATTCTGCAAGCTTCTCTCTTTTGTTTTAATGAGTGGTTTCAGAGATGCTCACAAGTCTTTTCTTGCAAGTCCAAGTCTCAAGTCTCTTGTTGTTCTAGACTGGGATTGAAAACTGATTAGATTTTCTTGCTGTTATCAATTCTAGTCCCCTTAATGATTCCTGAGCAGTTTTCAGCATCAATGCAGTTGTTTTATTATCTGAGTCGAAACAGAGAGAAGGCATGCGTGTGATTCAGGTGTGCCAAAGCCCCGCTGTGTAACCGCTGTTTAATTTGGAATCAGTTCTCACTTCCCTTTAGATTTATCAATTAACCTATTATGCTGCATGTCTTTGGACTATGAGAGGAAGCCGGAGAACCCAGAGAGAACCCACACAGGCATGAGGAGAACATGCAAACTACAGTGGAGATGTGGTGTAAAACTTGGCATGTTGGGGCTTTAGGAGACCTGGATTACACCAGACAAGCAGTATTGAAGCATTTTTTAAATTCTAATTTTAAATTACAATTCATGTAAATTGTTTTCCTGTAAAACAAAAAATATTTTGTGGACTAAAAAACCGAACCCAATATAAATCTTGGACTGGACTTTAAGTCACAAACTTGAGTCCTGAATGCTGTAATTAATAACCGTGTCTTTTGTCTCCTAACAGGAGGAGTTTGTTTGCGAGCCGCCGATGATAACTCGTCACACCTCCAAGATGTTTGTGATGGAGGGTCAGGAGGTCAGCCTGCGCTGTAAATCCATCGGAGACCCCGAGCCTTCGACACACTGGGTCAGTCCCGATGGAAAACTGATCGGCAACACGTCCAGAACCGTCTGCTACGAGAACGGCTCCCTGGACATCCTCAAGGCCTCAGTCAAGGTAGAGACGCTGTTTACAACACAACACTGGACACTGACATGCATAAATAATAAATAGCATAAATTAAACTAACAGTTATTACCCTGAAGTGAGAGGAATAATTGATCCGTAACAGTAATCTTTTAATACTTAATTTTTTAGTCTTCTACACCAAACCTTTCTGGACAGTTGATGTTATAAAGTCTGTGTTTATGGATGTAAATGTTCCATCATGACTTGAGCGAATAAAAGAGTCTGTTCATGATAATTGGTTTCACTGGGAGTGACCCACATAAAGACGAGGATAAATGTTGGGTCTTATCTTTTCTTTTTCTTTTTTTCAGGATTCTGGAAAGTTCACATGCATAGCATCTAACGCAGCCGGCGAGGCCACGGCTCCCGTCGAGTTGGTCGTCAACCCTTCGCCGCACTTTGACCCTAAACTGGACCCTGACCCGGGGCCTTCGGACATCCCCACGTCCATCAAGTCCAACGTCAGCGGCGGTCAGGCCCGGTCCGACCAGCAGAGGGTCAGCGTGTCGGATCTAACGTCCAATTCTGCAACCATCAGATGGCCCCCGCAGAACCACATACCAGGAGTCCGCATGTACCAGATCCAGTACAACAGCTCCACAGACGATATCCTCATATACAGGTAAGACAGAAGCTGTGTGTGTGTGTGTGTGTGTGTGTGTGTGTGTGTGTGTGTGTGTGTGTGTGTGTGTGTGTGTGAGGCTGCTGTGGGTTAGAGAGGCTGTGTGCTTGATTAAACTTGTGTCCTTCAACAAGAAAAAAAATGATCTGCACACAAACTTTCCTCTGATGCCTTCGGAAAATAGTCTGATGGCAAAGCGGTGAAAATATCCTAAATATATTGTATATTTAAAGTGATTCTGGTTCTCCTGCTGCTTCTCCAAACTGGGGGTGTGTTGACCTCCATCTACTGAAGGTAACACTGATTATAGAGACAAACCTCATACAGCCACACTGCAAATAATCTCAACTGTTCCTTTTAACCGACTGTAAAATTAGAGCTGCCATGCAAGGTGGCTGCCATGTCTTGGTCAAGCTAAACACTGACATGTGACATGAGCCGACCTGATCAATACATAATGTAGTTATCATGTTATTAACTTTGACAGAGAGAGATTATTTTAAATCTAAGTAAATAGTAGATTATCTTCAGCTCCAAGAAATAAAATCGTCCTGCTCCAGTCTGTCTGATTTATTCTCTATCATCTTCTTCCAGCTCCCCGTTGGAGCTTTATGATATTTTAACTTTGTGAAATATTCAAACCCAAGAATCCATGTTTTTATTGCTGCACTATTACAATATTACATTTTCCAGATGTATGTTGCATCATTTCAGACACATTCCCTAAAACTTCGACTCATATGTTTAATATCTTGAGAAACTTTGTGATCTATAAATTTTAATTTTTTTCTGCAGTATCATGTATGAATGAACTCTTTATTTTTTATTTGTGTGGCTGCGCAATATGACCGAAGTCTCATATCCCCATATCGGTCATTTCATGTCCAGATAATGATAACTAAAACAATTCAATTTTCTATCAATTCAATGAATAAATAGTTTATATGAAATGAACAGCGGCCGTTATCTTCTTCAGTCTTCAGGATTCTTTGACGTCAACGTTGCTGCAGGAAAAAGCCTCTTACAGTATCTGAGTCTAGGGTTCGTTTTGAGCAATCAGCTGTTTATGTTTTTTGTTGTTGTCTCTCTGTACTTTTTGACGTGATTCTTGAAAGGTGGCAAAAGAGGTCTGTGGTGTTTGAGTCTGTTCTGAGGACCGGTCTGCAGCATCATTTGCAAAGTGTCATTTTTCTGGTCCATGCAAGACTTTTCATACCCAAACCACATCTGTGCAGCAGAAGTAGCCCCGAGTTTCAAGCTGCCTTCTCCAAATATACAGGAAGTGACAGAGATGTTCACATCCTGTTAGATCCACCTGTAGTTTTCAGACCACGTTCAGACAGCTGAAGAAATAAAGGATGCGTTGATAATCACTGATTGGGTCGACCAGACGTTCCTGAAATATTCAAAAGAGTCCGGATTTACAGGCAGTTGTCTCCGAATCCTGAATCCTGTCCTGTTTGTTTGGAAATAGATCATATAAGCAGCATATACATTTGTGAAAATATGCTGATCAAATCACTCATGTAGGCTAGAATTCCTGCTTTTAGATATTAAAAATGTGCTGTTCATTTTTGTAAAATATTTCATATCATATGAGTGATGTGTTTTAACTTGGTGCAGAGATTAATCATTAATAACGGACTGTTGATGTAATTTGATCTGTTATAAACCAGATGACGCAGTGTGCAGCTGGAATTTATGATGAAAATATCTAAAAATCTGTTCTTTTAATGTCTTAAACCACTTTGTATCTGCTTGTTCTGATAAGTGACATGTGAATAACCTTTATCATTATTACATATATTATTATCATTATAAATCTTCATTGCACAACATAACCCTAATATATTTAGTGTTAAATATAACTATTACTAACACGTGGCCAATCAGAGCCCGTCAGCTCGATCGATCAGGTGACAGTCAGGTGTTTGCAGTCGGTGGAGAGCAACTGCAGCGTCCGGCTCTAAAAACTATGACCACCTTGGTTTCATGAGGTTATTGCTGCCCACATGTGCATGATGTCAGAACAAGTTGCACAAAAATCTAACCAGCATGCACTGTGTGGCGATCACCGCTGATCGATTCTGCGCAGGCCTGACTCATCTCTATTGTCTGGGCTTGTCAGAATCCTTCTCCTGTTCAGAAGTGCCCCGTTCTGTGCCATGTTCACTCTCCTCCATGTTTGTTTGTGTTGCCTTCATGCAAATTTTGACAAACCTTTGCACCTGATTGACTGCACCTTTGTCCTGTCAGACCTGAACTTTGCTCCATGGCACTGACTCGTGTTGTTCTCTCCTGACTAGATCCTTGCTTGTGTTCTATCAGCTCTCAGATGAACGTCTCTTTGGATAAATGCTATAAAATGTTGTAAAGAGTGCGGTTTGCAACACACCAAAATATGAAACTATATCATCACACAATATATATTTTATATAACACACAGCCGTAGTATATCAGCTCCGTGCAGGCAGCGTCTGAATGTGTTCTCAGGTTGTTTAACACTCGCAGTGTTGCAGCAAATGTGTATGTTCACTGTTTCATATGGCGGTCATGTTTTAGGTCTCCAGGTCACTGCAGTAACAGCTGATTGTCTCTAACAATGTGTTCAACATGGTGTTCCCTGTGTGTGTGTGTGTGTGTGTGTGTGTGTGTGTGTGTGTGTGTGTGTGTGTGTGTAGGTGTGTGTGTGTGTGTGTGGCAGATGAGTTTTGTTTGTGTGTGATTCTGTGTATTTGTCCTCTGGGTCGGTGGGTTATGTTTATGTACTTATATGTTTGTGCATTTGTACTTATGAGGTGAAAAAGAGATTCTTCCACGATAAAAACAAGTAAGAAAAGGTGTGTGTGTGTGTGTGTGTGTGTTCGTGCGTGCATGTGTGCGTGCGTGCGTGCGTGCGTGCTTGTGTGTGTGTGTGTTCGTGTGTGCGTGCGTGTGTGTGTGAGGATGATTTCTGCTCCTTTCTGTCTGACTCTGCTCCAATCACATATCATCCCTGTGTGGGTAGTTATCACCAAGGTCTTCCTCGTGTGGGCGCTTGAATCAGGGCTTTTCAGGCTGTTTCAGGTTTTTTTGGAAGTGAAAAAAACTCAGTGAGCAACAAATGACGAGTAAAAGAAAAAAAAACAGTGATTTAGCTTCCGGCAACACATATTATATCAGTTCAGTTCTTTAGCTGCCTCAGTGTTTTTGGAATGATGTTATTATCATTACAAGAGCTTCATTAATTTGCCTTTTAAAATAAAAATCCGTCCTGATTTGGATCTTCTGCTGACAGCGCTGCACAGGTGGAGTTACAGAGTGAAGAAATCCACCCTAAAACATCCTCCTGCACTTACTCTTGTTATGCTCCTGGCCAGGAATGACATAAGACGATGTCCAAGCTGGGGGGTCCGCACGGAAAAGTCAGGACCCTCAGGAGAGTTCAGGCATCAGATAGCTGCAGACAGGTGGTAATAGAAGATAAGGTGAAGGTTGATTAATCCTGCTGGGAAATCAGGTCGGTTCAGCAGCTGAAAGGCAGCAGGAATCACCGCGGGAAAAAAGAACTGATAGCCGGAGCCTGTAATACACGACAAGATGGGAAGAAAATGGCAAACATTAATGACAAGAGTAAGACAGGACATTAAGACTAATATAAATTAATTGATAATTCCCACAACAGCTGAGAGACTGTGCAGAAAAAATGCCCAAAGAGGAAATAATCAGTGCTGCAGCCAATTATTGAACCTACAGTAACATGTGCAGTAAAAACAAATACAAGGAGATATAATTCACCATTTACCATTTTACCATTTACATTAAATTTATGACCAGTGGCCGTGCCTGTGACTTTGACTTTTTGAAAAAATGTTAAACCGTAAAGCGCGGATTTGCATTTCCATTTCCACCTTTATTACTCCGAGCTGTACTTGTGATGGACCTACTCTTGAGTCGGGCCAAGGTGGACCTGATCTGCCTCCACGCAGGTCAGGTGTGGTGATGTCTCACTGGCCGCAGCCAACCCTGTGATCTCCTCCTCGAACAAGCGTGTTTTGGAGATAGCTCAGCTCATGTGTGTGCAGGAGAGCAGAGAGGAAGACGCTTCTTTATGTTC
This sequence comes from Lutjanus campechanus, assembly GCA_027495735.1. Classification (NCBI taxonomy): domain Eukaryota; kingdom Metazoa; phylum Chordata; class Actinopteri; order Lutjaniformes; family Lutjanidae; genus Lutjanus; species Lutjanus campechanus. The sequence continues at coordinate 8,742 of JAJHUR010006957.1, read as the reverse complement.
AGCTCTGAGTACTTTTGTAGCTTCTAACTGAATCTCTGTGGGTTGAAATGTAGTTTCTCTCCTGTGTCGCTGTTTGTACTTTCAGGTCTCTGCTTTACTTTACTGTTTTATATTGGCTGTCAGCTGTGTCGGAGTCGTCAGCAAGTTACTGCTGATAAAACCCCCTGAATGAAATCATTTCCTGTTTGTGCTGCTTCATAATAAAAGCCTTTAAATAACAAAACAACAAGAGACTTATATTGTGAGGAATATAAGGAGACAGTGCATTTATCCCAGAGACGCACATGAACTGTTTATCCGCTGTTTTACAGCTGCTCAACTTGAACCTCCTCGAGCTCGTCTCCATTAAAAAGACACACCTTCAAGCGGGTAGCCCTGTTGTAACAGAAATGCAAACCCCTGTTGTGCTGAGCTGACGGGCCGAGTCAAACCGAGTCGAGCCAGGCCAGCTCTGAGTGTGGAAAAGAGTGAGAGAGAGTGAAACACTTCTAGACTCCAGTACTGCACATTGACACACACGCAGAGAGACAACACACAGGTGCAGTCAGAGAGAGACTGAGAGAAATTACTTGTACAATGTCATTTTAAAAATATAAAACATTTAGGGAAATAGTAGCCTCAGCAGTCGCCCCCTAAATTTATTTATTATTTATTTATTTTGGTCTACAAATAGAAGAACATCACGCATAAATCTACAAATTTATGTAAATAAATGCATAGCCTCTTACAGAAAATGGGAAATACTTAAATAATGCAGTGAAACACATTATAATAAAATAATTTAACATAACTTAGACAACTGTTGTAAATGTTGCACTCAGGAGTCTGAAACCTGACAGGAATTACTTTTACATAAATTAATCTCATTATATAACATACAACACATGTAACATAAACACTGTAACTTTATATATAAGATGGAGAATAAGTGAAAGTGTAATGAGCAGTGAGACGTCCCTGAAGGAGACTTGTGCTCCGTCTCTCCTGAGCAGCAGCTTGTGGACACGATTTGCACGTCTTAATCACCAGATGTGGATTTCAGAGCATGTTTGAGGCTCGAGCTGCCAAGCGGCTGAGTGTGGACTCTCTATCAGCCCACGGTACCGGAGTGACCACTGGATGGTCCCATCAGCCACTCAGCCAGCTCTGTAACCTAGCAACGTCATTCAGACTGTATAATTGAGTGTTATTACAAGGCATTTGGAGGGCTGACAAATGACAGTTTGAAATGCGTCCACGGCCTCGATTCTCGTTTTAACCGAAACCCAAACGCGCTCAAGTGACCGTTTTCTTACCTTCGATTTGGCGAGAGCACGTCGTCGAGTCCAAATGGATGATTTCAGATTGAACCACGGGGGGGTGACCTAATCGCTTTCCCACAGCAGGGTGGGCAGGTTTCCCACCCTTCATTTACATTAAACTCAGATTTATCATTTATTAAAACAGAAAACTGAATTTTTAATTAAAGATGCAACGCAAACAGAAAATACACAGACAGTAAAACAGCTGTATACAGTCTCTCTGTTTCTGAGCATCTCCTGTATTTACAGCAGGTGCTGCTCAGTTCTGCTTCTCTCTTCTTTTAACATTCACTCTGCTGTGGCAGCCTGCAGGCACAGAGATGCAGCCTTCTTGTGTTTCAAAGGTCAACAATTTGATTCTCTGGCTCGGCTGGGAGAGTCGGAGTATTGGGAAGTGAAACAAAATCGTTCTCTCGTGCTTTTATTTCGGCTGCTGTTGCTCCTTTGAGCTCAACATTTACACCCTGCAGTTTTAGACTGAAGAAGGATCGAGCAGCAATCAGTTTGTAGATTAAAATCATCAGACTCATCTGGATAAGAGAAGCAAACAGGTTATTATAACAGCAGTTACAGCTGCAGTTAGCTGTTACAAGATGCTGTTCTTTCAGAAACAATGAAATTTGATATTGAAGCAAAGGTGAGATGACTTTTTGGAACGTGAAGGACCAGAATGTAGTACCAAAGATATGTACATCCTACTACAATATATAAAAGAGGTAATATCACAATAATAACAAATAAGAAGTGTGTAAAGGTGCATGTGCCTTATTGACAATATGTAGAAAATATAAGATGAATAGAAATCAATAATGGATATAAGAATTACAAAAATGTGCATCAAGCAGGTCTAAAGCAGGTCTTAGATTCCCCGACTGTAAACATGTGCAGCCTACACATCAAATAATTGAGTCACTGACTCACTTTGGAAGCCGAATCCAGAAAAAGAAAAGTGTCAAAGCAAAACAGAGACTTAGACTTTATTGTCCCCCAAAGGGAAATTAATTTCCACAGCACTGTACACACTGGTCAACAAACAAACAGAGAGACAAACACAGCACATAATGACAGCAGGATACACTCAGTGAGGTCTCTGCTTTAAGATCAGGCTTTTCCCAAAGCGAGTCCTCCTGCGCCTCAGAGTTCTGGACCTGCACCCGGATGGCAGCAGGGTCACATGGTGGCTGAGTGGGTGTGTGATGTCCTGCGCTGTTGTGGTTGCAATGCGTGCTGTGGCCTTATTGTTTAATTCTGTGAGGCTGAGCGTGTGGAGGCTGATTATTCTGGCAGCAGTGTCGGTTACGTGTGTGAGTTTAGTAACAGATAACATGTTAAAGAAGCAGGTGGGGCAGAACGGTAGGATGAACTGTGTGAGTGTCAACGTGCAGGTTATTAAAATCCTTAAGATTCTGTATTAAGAGGTCTTAAGATTCTGGTTAAATCCAGTCTTTGTAGAGAAACTTTGTCCCTGCAGGCCACCGTACTCCCTCAGACTGTCAGCAAACTAATTTCACTCCAGTATAAACAGGCAGCTGGCTGTTGTTACTCTGGCTTCTCTGGCCTCCCCTATAATCCATGACTCAAGTAAAAGCACCCATTTTAGCTCACAGCGGCGGCACTTACACGTTTGACTTTAAGTGCAAAACATTTTATAACAGGAGTGGAGCTCTCTGGCAGAGTTATTGGCCTCTCCACTGTACACTGTAATAGAAGAGACTCCTGACGCCCACCGTGGCCTCTCTGCCCCGCCTCTGCAGTCTGGTCCCGGGCTTCACACAGACTCTGCTGGTCAGAGCGGCACCGGGCTCTTCATCATCACCGCACACCGAGGCACGCTCTGCACTCTGCAGCACTTCACAGCCATTGTTGTAATTACTGTCACTCTCTGGCCCTTATTTGCTGAGCGCAGTTCGTTTTTATCTCAGGTGTCCTTAACATCTCCCAACTGCATGATGATAGCTTCCCTGATGCTTCTGAAACAAGACGGTGATGCAGCCCTTAACACAGCGACGGGTCACTGGCTTTTGTTTTGGCTGTGCCAGTCTGTATACTGTATATTTACAGGGATTTAGGAGGTTTAAGTGTTACTCTGCTGTGGTGTACTGTGGTGCTGGTTAGCTATTAGGAGCCCGAATCCTCTGGTCGGTCTGGTGAACTCGTGTCATTACATAGAAATTATGAATTTTCAGTCTGGCCACTGCCTTACTGAATCTTCAGGTAATGTTTTTCAGACATCTGTCACTTTTATTTTAAGACACTTTATTTTGGAGTTGAACCAAACTTTAGTCTAAAAGGAGCTGATTTATAGTTGGACCATATTTTTTACAGTAAAAACTAAAGTTCACCCTCACTGAGACTCTTTTCTGATTCGTTTTGATCTACAGATACAAACGGCTCACATGCCTTTTAGGGGCGTGGCCATACGTGGCTGCTCTCATCCACAGCAGAAGAAGAGGGTGCGACAAGATGACATAATTAAAAGATCACCTGTGGAACCTCAAATTTCAGTAGTTCCATGTATTAATGTGAAGATGGTTCCATCAGATCTGTGTCCAGTGATCATGGGTGTATTATAGAGCCACGAGGAGACTTTCTGAGCAGACACAGCTGATCAGTCGTGAGTCAAATGTTTGTTATTTAGGACAGAACATATTCAGACAAAGTGTTTCCATCGCTGAGGTCCCACTTCAAGAGAACGTAGGCATTTTTGCAAAATTGAGGAAGTCCTTTTGAATTTTGATGATATCATCAACCTTTTCCAGTGAGATACTTCAAAATGCAAATAAAAGATGTGTCAGTCCAAATAACAGTTACAGCCAAACTGCCAGTTTTGTAAACTCAAGCAGTCATTTTAGTTAGTCTGCAGGATTCAGCTGCCCAACCCAGTAAGTGGGTCAGAAATCTACTTGTCCAAAGTCAGTTTCTACTTTCTGGACAAATTGTTTTTTTGTTTTGTTTTTTTTACTTATTAGCAGTTATCAAATAATAACAAAGACTAAAGTTAATTGTCATGTATAATCTGGGCTGTAACATCACAGAATGTCAGAAAATAATGAAAAATGACCGTCCAGAAACCAATGTGATGTCTTTAAATGTCTCATTTTGTCTGAAGTCAAAAGATATTCAGATTAATATGATGATAAACAAAGACAATCAGGAAATCTTCATATTTGAGAGGCTAAAAACAGCATTTTCTGCCATTTTTGTGTAAAAAAAATTACTTAAATGATCAATTAATTATCCAGATTTATGCCAGATTTGCCCCGTGCATGTGGGTCTGTGGCCCAACAGATAAATTAGGTCTCCAACCTGACATTAGTGAAAGCATGAAAATGCATTTTTTATAAATGACGCAGGAGATGATTTCCAGACAGAAGTTTTTCTATTAATGAATCCATGACGCTGTCCATGGTGCTGAAGGAGCAGACAGATTTGCAGTTGCGCTCTTTTCTCTCAGTCTCACCCTTCTGACAGTTTCATCTTGGAAGTATAATATTCTCTGAACCACTGTATGTACTGTAAATACTTAATTCTATCAATTATTACAGCCTGTATACTCTATAGAGAAGTATGACTCTCAGGATCAAAGTGACAACTGCATCCCACCTGTTAAAAACTGACAAATCACACTACTACCTGAATGACTGAGGATCTTTGCAGACATCATAAATATAAGGACATAATGGGCAAAATTGCACAACCTGAACCATTTTTACAACAGTATACTTGATGAGAGTGGATCAAAGTGTGCAATCGAGCTGAGGCTTTGAAATCTGCATGAGGGCCTCTCTGCACCTCCACAGTCGGAGCAGTGAAGGACGGATGCACTGAGAGCGTGTCCACAATTATGAGAAGTCAACAGCATCCAACAGACCTTTTGTTCTGCTTCTAATGTGGACAACAAGAATAAGAACTGCAGCACCAGCAGAACTATTAAAACCTGCTCTGCTGAGCTGCGCATCCGGTTAGTTTTGTTTTTGTTTTCCTGATTCAAAGTCAGCGATTTCTGATTGAAAGACAACTCTGCCTTCATTTTCTCTCCCACTTTTTTTAAAAGTCTGGATGCAGCCAGCTTCCTCACAAATGACTCGCCCAAACTGTGCTCGGCCTTTTTCTAACCTTTATCTTTCCAGGGAAAGTCGGGCGAGCGTGCCTGCTGTTATTCACTGGCCTGCTTCACATTCACATTTGGGAGACGTCCAATACTGCTGAACTGCATTAACTGTGTGAACAGAGCAGCTGCAGTCGGCCGGTCGCGGAGCGGCGGCTCTGAGGTTCATCAGGGAAGTCGTCGAGGGATGGCGGGAGGAGAGGAGGGGCTGCTCATTCATTTTCCCAGCCGCTGATCTTCCGGTCCGGAGCCGCCGGCTGTTCCCTGTAGGCTACTGCTGCCCTATCATAATGGCGTGACAAATGGGCCAATGAAAATTTTAGAAGTTCAGTGACCATCATGGCGGTTATCAGTGCTGCCCATGCTGCAGGGGAGCACAGTTCAGCTCAGCAAATTATGCATTACAGTTGAAATACATGTTTGAAAACTTCACAAGGTTTTTTTTTTTGAATTGGGCGCCCATCAATGGATTTTTCCCCTTTTCCCTTCCCACAAGCATCGTCTGCATTCAGAGAGCAGCTTGAGCCCTGAGCTGTTAGCTGTGAGTCAGCTCAAATCTAAACACACAAAAAAAGAGGGGGACAGGATGTTGGAAACTTTATATACCATCACCTGCTCAAACCGAACAGATCACTGTGACGACATACGTCCTGTATATGACTGTTGGAAAGCAACAGGTGTCAAAATTATCACGTGTCACGTGACTCTGTTGCTCCAGTCATAATCACTATGACCAGTAGAGGTCTCCAGCTGACAATAAATATGAATTTGGGTCATAAAAAGCTGCTTACACAGACGACCTGTACGTCTGTTTTTCTGGTGGGGACGGGCTGGTGTACACTGCAGCTCAACAATATGATTCATCTTAGAAGTTTTTAAATATCTAATGATTCAGTATGATATGATACATGATGATACAAGGTACTGCAGGGTACTATTAGTTGCAAGAAGAAATCCTGATAGTTTTACTAAATCCAGTAACAGTAGAGGCAGAGAGAAGGAACATTACAGTGATGTTAACATCTTATTAGGAGTCTCATGTGTAAATGAGACACTGTGGCCTAAATGAGAATCTGTGAACAAGCTTTAAAACTGTTTAAAATTATTTCTTGCAGTCAGATGATCTGCTGCTCTGTTTCATATGAAGAGTGCTGTGGTTTGGATTGAATTTGATCGTGTAGAGGAAGTGAAGTGTGGAGGAACAGTGATGCTACGTGTTACCGGTTCTCCCAGTGACACAACGTCTCTGTGGATCAGGAGACTCGCGGTTCTGATCTCTGCTGTCTGACATGTTTTCTTTGCCATCTTTCTTTTGAAACCCAAACTTATTCCACACTTGCGCGTCATGAAAGTTTGGTGGTGTGACATGGTGCAACGTCACTTTTTTTTACTGTCTGTTTGTCCAGTGAAAGCTGTGCACGCTGTCTGAACTGATGCACTTGTATCTTAAACATTAAAGTCCGATGCATCAGATGCATGAGTGAATCTAGTATATTCACAGGAAATATCAAAAATATATTGTAGCTGTCAAAATAACACAAAAAGAATCAAAGCCGTTGATGCAACATGGACAACAGACACGACAGGATGGTTGTTCAGATTGTGTCCTTGGATTTGAGAGACAGGAAGAGAGACTGATAAGAAACAGAGACATTGGTGTTTCTTCTGATATCTGTAGTGAAGCAGTTATCACACATCAATCTTTAAATATGGAAATAAATTTGACCCAGCATCAACCATGTTTCTGTTCCTTTTAGACTGCCTCTGTGTGGCATAATGGTCTGTTCATGCAATATTTTTTCCAATTGACTCTTTATAAAGTCATCAGACCAGATGTCAAGCATCTGCTCCTATGGCTCAAGTGTTTTCACACTAGAAAAAAAAACAAACCGTGGCTCATTTTGATCTGAACCGAGACCACCTCTTTTTGAGGGACCAGAGTTTGGCTTTTTGATCCAGACCGTGGTCCGGGGGAGGTTTCACCCTTGTAATTTTGGTCCAGACCAAACAAGGCAGGTGTGAAAACACCCTAACCCTAACTCTGCACAGGATGTGACTGAATGTGAGCAGCAGTAACATTTTCTTGCAAATGCATTCAGCAGAACACATAAGTTGTCTCTATCTAAAGATCATTTTAAGGAGATGTAGAAGTTGTAGAACTCTTTCAGACCTCCGACTCAGGTGAAGATCATAATTTTTCAGTTATCAAGGCTGGTTTCGTGGTGCAGTCAGAGTAAAGTGTTAACTGCCTCCTGGTCTCCATCTCCTCCTCCTCTTCCTCTTCCTCCTCCTCTTCCTCTCTGATGTGTTTTCCTTTTTCATCTCAGTTTCCTCGCACACTCAGGTTTTCAGTTCATCGTGCTGTGCTGGCAGAAAAAGTCAAGAAC
>JAJHUR010006929.1:3891-34598 GCA_027495735.1 Lutjanus campechanus | reverse complement strand
GATACAGTATATATACAGTATATATATATATATTTGCTACTTTATTTTGATGCCACTAAATTAAATTATAGATTACATAAAATTCAAATAATAAAAAGAAATCCCACATATTTTTCAGCATGTAGTGTCCAAAACACAGATTAACATTTGATCCCCTATAATTGCATCATAATACACACACATGCACACACACAGAGGCAGACAGATAGACGCCTGCACACACACACACACATAGTCACAAACACTGGCTGTGACTAAGTCCTGCCTGATGTGGGTTATGTAACCCCTCCAGCAGTGCAGATGGAGCTGGAGATTACTGGTCCCTCATATGTTTATTAGTAATCTCTCTGTCTGTAATATTTGTCCTGATCATTACATAACACCATATTGAGTTCAGTGACCCTCCTCCATCTCAGCTAACCACTGGAAGACCAGTGGAAATTGCTTTGCTGCTGTGTAATGCACTCCCTGTGATGAAGGGATGGAGCGCGTGATGCAGAGTTGAGTAGCCAAGTCAAACCTCAAATGGATGAATTCACAGCAAACATCAAATCTGAGCTGGAGGGATCAATGGATGTGTGACGGGCAGAAGGACAGATGGATGATGGATGCTTTCTTTAGCTGGTCTCACGCAGGATCGAATGACTTCAGCAGATTTGACTTCTGACAACGGTGGAGGTCAGTTCAGCGGGTTCAAAAACTGACCTTCACATCCAAACAGCTCGCTGCGGAGCAGATCACCGGACGTGTGCTCGCCAGTTTGCATGAGTCTGGCACCGGAGATGGGAATAAAAGAAACAAATAAGAGGATGGCAGCCAATGAGAGAAACTGGCAGGCAGATAAAAAGCAGAGAAGCAGATAAACAGCAGACAGCTGTAGAGCCGATCAGTTTCAAATCAACCAGCCCACCAAGGCCCCAACCATCTGTCTCATACGGGCTATAAACCACTGTTTTACACATGTGCATACATGTATTCATACTCTGTTTGTGTCACACACTCATTAGACATGCAGCTGATTTATCTCTACTGTAAACAAACAACAACACGCAGTTCTTTATTTCATCTCATGAGATAGGTAATAAAAACAATTACAATCTTGTTTGTTCACCTGTGAGGGACCCTAAAATAATTACAATGACAACTCTCACATTACTGTAATTAAGTCATCCTTTTGGGTACACTTCTACTTTGCATTTTCTTAAGTCTGTAATTTTACTTACTTACTTCAGTATGAATTTTTTTTAAAGATAACAACCTGTAAATCTATTCCATAATAACCCTAAAATAAATGTATTGACCTGAAAATGAGCATAACACCAGTAGATTTCTTTGTAGTTGAGTAATATTTCAACAATGTAACAGGGTTTCTACTTGAGTACAGAGTTAAATACTCCATTACAAGTAAATTATTTTGCATTCAGAGTGTAACATAAGCAAAATATAGCTTAAATACCAAAGTATCAAAAGGAAAAGTACTCAGTCTGCAGGCAGAATGACCCCTTGTTCCTCTTCTCTTCTTCTTCTTCTTCTTCTTCTTCTACAAGTCAAAATCAGTAACTAAGTATAGTTGTCAGTGAAATGGTAGTGAAGTGGTACAAAGTATAGCATAAAATTAAAACACTGAAGCACATGTACCTAAAAATTGTGGATGCATCAATTGGTAAATTCTGGGTTGATAACAATATAATAGAAACAGACATCTTCATTATAAAAAACAAATTGCCCTCTTGTGTGTCCAGCCAGTGGCTTCTTCTCTGAAATAGCAGCTGGGTATTCTAGATACTGTTGTCTGAGCCTGAGCAAATAATCAAAACATCTCGTGAGCACAAAATTGAGGCGACACAGATAAAACTCCACCACCTCTATTGGTGAGTGTCATCTTATCTTGTCGATTGCCGTCAACAAACTGAATATCAGCCAATAATGATGCTCAGCAGATTGATTGGGGCATCTTTACTAAAAATTTCACTTACTGTAAGTACAGTATTCGAGTAAAGGTATATAGTTACTGCCTTTATGTATACTGAAGACAGACAGAGAGAAATAAGCAGTAACACTCAGATGTTCCCCCTACAACAATGCTGAATCATATTTACCAGATACAGTTGACTGTTGACTAACAGCAGGATGTGTGTCAGTGTTGAGATCAATATGTTCAACACCGATAACGTCAGTGCAGGAAGCTGAAGCCTAAAGTCACAGTAATTCAATTCAAGTACTTATGTTTAAAGAATTTGGGGAGCCATTAACCCTAATACACACCAAAGTGGCAGGACAATATGGATTGTGGACCAAATTAGATTTCAGTAAATCATTTTATTGTGTCAGGGGAGAAGTAAATTGTCATCAGTAACATGAGACATAAAGCACAGTGGTTATTACCACAGTGAAACAATATCTGTTCTATCTTCAACAAAGTATTATTTTTAAGATCAGCCATCCTGTTGATTGAGCATTTAATCCATAAATATAAAAATTTTGTACTGTTGGCACATACTTCTTCATCATAACATTGCGCCTTGAACTCTGCCCCTCTCGCTCACACATCCATAGTGTGAAATTTGAAGTGCAGAGGATTGTGGGTCAGAATATCCAAGCAGCCAGGTTTGCCCACTGCCAAACGAGACCACATACAGTAAGCCCTCCTGGTATTTTTGGCATACTGCATTTGATTTACTACTGGGGCACACCAAAATATTTTTCTTGCATAATAAATAATATGGTAGTATGGGTGTTGGAAGGCATCCACACAAGTGACAGGCGACCACATGAAACACACCATTACCTTGAATAAAATTACAGATTTCTCTGGGTTTGGAAGCATTTTGGAGAATGTAAACCAGGACTTTTTCATATCGAGAATCCCAACAATTGATTAGGAACCCCAGTTTGAGTGGATTTTGTCTTTAGGAATCCCCTCTGAGTATTTCTATTTTTTTATTTTTAGGTCTGAAGGTAATAATAGTCAATAAGTCAATTATGTTGTCTCAACTTCCACAAAATGTAATAAAACTTAAAATATTCTTTCCTTCTTTTTGCTTTGGAATCCCTACAACCCACTCAAGGACCCGTATTCCCCCCCCCCCGGACCACAGTTTGAAAACCACCAAACTCAAAAAAACATATAGCATACATCTAATCATTTTCAGACATTTTAATGCAGAAATGTTACATATTATAAACAACTAGTCATTTCAGCACAAATTATTGTTCATCATTACAATTAAGTTACCCAGAAATATCCTAGAAAATTAAGCAGAACGGAAAGTGCTGCACAGAAAATCAAATCAGTATATATTTTTTAAAAATCTTTTTGAACTAAAAGTGAGTTAACTCACACCTGAGATTAGATTTAAACTGGTGTTTCTCAAACATAAAATAAAGCACGTTTCTTTGAGGAGCCCTTCCATTCATAAAAAAGGTATCTAAGATATGCTGGTGTGCAGCACTTTTTATTCTGATGCTGTGGAGATTATGATTGGCGTGTTACACTGATACATCCCATCACTCCTCTTCAGTCTTAGACAACATTGATATCACACAGTCAGTGTGTTAGCTGCAGCACATTCACTACAATAAATACAATATTCACTTGTTACTGTGAGACTGTGAGCGTTCAGCCTGTCATTTCTGGTGAGGGCTGTCTATAAATATCTTATTCAGTTTTTACAGGAGCTCACACAATGAAAGAGAGGCACACCGGGACATGAGTAGCATTTTTTTTCTTGCCGTTGCTTTTATTCCCATGGGAGCTGGATAGGTGCAGACTTGTGTGTCAAATAACGAGACAGTCAAACCGGGGCCTGGAGCTCCCTCTCAGTAAACAAACACATCAAAGCCGATTCTTCCCCTGCACTTTATCATCCCCACCAAAAATCTGCCCTTTATCTCCATCTGTCTCCCCCTCCGCCTCGTCTCGACTCCTCACACACTTTCTCCAGCAGCATCTCTCTCCTTCCCAGGCTTTTGGTTTCCACCTGACGTCTGTTTGCAGCCCCGTCTTTGCCAGAGAGCTACTTTTTCTCTTTACCTCTGTCATGATGTTAATGTGACTCTCAACCAAATCCATCACCCCAAACTTTCCCGCTGCAATCCATCGTCTTTTTGCCATTTCTCCTCCACAGCCTCGCACTTCTTGTCTCGTGTGGAGGGATGAAAAAGAACGGAGCAGAGGAAGAGGAGGAGATCATGGTTGTAGCCTGTGTAGAGCAAAGCAAACAGACTGACAGATGGACAGTCCCAGCGAAGCACAGCAGAGATAAGAGGATTGGGCCCGCTTGTTGTTGTTGCTGTTGGTCTTGCCACAACTCTTAACGCAGTTAGCTCACTCTGAGCTCCACAGAATGGCGTAGATGAGGGGCTGCTGGTGGAGAAATATGAACAGTGTGTAAAACAAAAAGAGTCACTCGGTGATTGAAGAGGAAGTTCAGCTGCTCTTCTTGACCTCTATTAGATCCACAAAGTTATTTTTTTTTTCTACATTTCAAGTCTCTTCAATTTGTCATCAGGCTGTAGTCAGTAGATACTTCTGTTCCGCCTTCTTCTGCTCCGGCTCTGCTGTGAAAACTGGCACTTTCTCCGGGTGTGAAGGCACCTTGCAGGCCTTGTAGAGGATGACGAAGAGGATGAGGATGAGGACGCCCACCACGGAGTTGCAAACGATGGCCACGATGGACCAGATAGACAGGCCCATCCTCAGTTCGTGCTCCATGGTGGACTGGACAGCAGCCACTCAACGCTGGTCATACCATACTTCAGAGGTCTGCAGGAGGCACCACGTTGGTCACTTCAACTCCACAGATCCACCCTGAAAAAAGAGAAAATGCATCACATGAACGTGTTGAATTATAGGGACAGTTGGGATTATTTAACGTGGGGTCGCGTGAGGTACACTGAGGTCAGTGTATTAGCTACAGTAGATGGCAGTCGACATATCCCCTGTTTGGAGAAGCAGAGCAGAGAGGGGCACCAGCACGGAAGCTATGAAATAAACTATTGTGGACAGGGTCAAAAGCAAAAGTAATTTTAACCACTTAAAAAAGAAACACCTAAAAAATCTATATCAGTTTATGTGCACGCTATATATTACGTTTTCAGGTCCCCTTAGCTGCTACAGAGACAGAGCAGGAACTCCAACTACATATTTTGCATTAAATATTTTCGGCCCTTCTCTTGTTTGCATTTACCCGTAGCGGCTGAGTCAGCAGAAGTTATAGCATGGCTAATGTTAGCTGCGCTAGCCTTGGGTTTCTGAGGTGGAGGGTATGTCAGAGTCAGAGTCTCTTGCTTATGACGTTACAAAATCCACTGTGGCTTACAAGAGTGTCTGTACACTTGGGATAATAATACAGCTAACTGTCCAAGATGTTTCAACAATACATGGCTAAATACTTTGCTACTATGGAGAGATGCTGCACAATGATTTAGTAGCCAGCTAGTATATGATTGTAAAAGGATTCATGTGTAGCCTTTTGTTAATGTTGTGTAAATTAAATGTTTTTTGTCTTTCTTTCTTTTCTTGTTTCTTTGTTATTAATATGTTGGATTCATTTTAATGTGTATTTTCACCAGCAACTCCGGTGTATAGAATACCAGTCACCCAGAAACAAACAAAGGCAAGGCAGCTGTAGACCAGCAACTCCTGTGGCTATCCCCATAGCATGGCCAGCACACACACACACACACACACACACACACACACACACACACACACACACACACACACACACACAAACACACACACACATTGGCACATTTGGCCACGGTTAACCTGCTGGTCACATGGGCCTCCTGAGTCAGCCCAGTGAGGTCAGCTCAGCAAAGATTACTTTCTCTCTGACAAGTTAGTCACTAGGCCAAGGTGGCTTTATCCCTGCAGACACTATAAATGGAACAACCTGCGTATGTCCTGTACCTCCCTGAGGGTTTTTAATTCTAAGAGGCTGACCACTGCTCTGAAAATACACACTCTGCAGTTGGAGTTCAGTGACTGCCTGTCTCACTGCCTGCAAAACTCCATTAACATATTGCTTAATTTAACTGTTATAAACATCTACGCCTTCTACAAGATTATGAGCAATTTCTTACAGGTCACAAACAGACACTCACTCATTTGGCAAACATTCAGCATTAATTTAAAGTCTAATTAACATGAAATGGGCAAATAAAAACACACACATTTTCTTTCTGGTGGAACAGAAAGTAGTTCTGGTACATTATTTTGCAGAGAGAAAGTGGTTCCTACATGAAACTGCGCACAACATGATCTGTGGATTATTTTGAGTAACTGGGTCGTGATTTTTGGAAACAGACACTGGTTTTGAATTTTTCAAATGTATTTTTTTTGGTGCTTTGAGCACCACAAGCCGAGTGCCATTTAGTCTTCACTATATTGGAGAGAAGGCAGACATCTCCACGGCAACTCACACCAAAACAATCTTAGATAAATAGCACCACAGACCAGGAGAAAATATGTGTTTTTGATTTTGGGGTTCACTGTCCCTTTAATGAGAAAAGATGCGCTGATTCCACTAAATTCCTGTATGACTTTTTGCTGTGTACAGAACATTACAAGCGTTTTTAATAAAGCTACACAAATGAGTGTTATAATAATTTCTCAGCACCTGTAAAGTACAAGAAAAGAGTCAGGCAGGTGAGGAGACAACTTCATTCAGGGGACTTTGTTATGTTTAATAATCTGTGGTTGAAAGCAGAGTATTACAGAAGACGAAAGAGCCTCACGGCTGCAGCACTTCTGTGTTGAAACATCCTTTTTTTACTCATACAGGCAGGAGAGCGATGAAGTTATTAAACTGATAACGAAGGTGCCAGTAAGCACTTTCTCTCGCCGAATTATTTTGAATGAGCTTCAGCAGTAATGTGTTTTCAGGAGCATCACGTGGGAATATAGTTGCCAGTTTTGTGGCTGATATTAAATGGGTCACTGAGGTGTACTGGTGTATGTGTGTTGTGTGTGTGTGTGTGGGAGAGAGAGAGAGAGAGAGAAGTCGGTTCAAGCGTGAGTTGGAGACTGGAGAGTGTGAATATTTTTTCCTCTCAGAGTTTAACAGATAAAAACTCAAGCTTGTCTCCTCGCTTCTCTACCTCTCCTCTCCCTTCCCTCTAATGCATTTCTAATGAGATCGCATATTTCCTCCCCTCTCCAACTGAGGGCAACTCTGCAACAGTCCGAGCTCGCTGTTGAGAGCTCATTTCAAAGTTATCCTTCCCTTTATAGGCATTTTATGACCACACCAAATAAAGATGGATAGCTCCGAGTCAGAGTAGGTGGCAGTGATGCATTTGATCTGCTCTCCAACGCATGAATCCGTCTTCTGTTTGTAGCAGATGGGTCCCTCTCAGGATGCTGGTGGCATCCCTGGAGGGGGAAGTACCCTCATAATTGGGATTACTGTCAATAAAACTGCCCTCACAGCCTTGCAGAATATTTCCAAAACATCCTGAGGAACTTTTTCTCAGAAGTCAGATGACACTAAACGTAGTGTATCCAGTTTACAGTTTCAATTAGAGCAAACACGAGGAATGTGCAGACTATTAGAGGACAGAGGGATGTGACAGGGAAGCGTCTGAATGTGTGTGCGTGCTAGAGAGGGTAATCAAATGAGTGCGAGCAGCATATTGGAACAGAAGACTGTGCGCTCATATTGATTTCAAACAATCAGCGGTGCATATAACTAGAAAACACACAGCAGTCACACCAGTTATTCATTATCACCAATTATAACACATTTTCATAACTCGTACTTCCCAAAGTAGATGATCACGGTGCACGTTTTAATAACTACAAGGATAATTTGTTCTCATTTGCAAGATAAACACATTTTCTCTGAACACAAGAAGATTGCTCTGTTAGTGACCACACTGGAGGAAAGCAAACAGAACATAAAACAAGCCACATTAGAATAAAAGTTTCAACAGGGATTGTGTTACAATGGATGGCGCAATACCAGTTTTTTCATATCTGATACAGATAGAGATACAGCAGCCTCTGCCCATACTGATATCAATCCGATACCGTCCTTTTGCCTCCTTTAATCAACTAAACAAAGACATTTGTATGGATGAATTTTACTTGACTTAGCCATCCACAAAACATCATGGTCAAACTGTGAAACAGATATTCTTCTCCACGAAGGAAGAAATACACAGGCACACACAGAACTTTTTTCAGCATTTTTGATTGGTCAGGACTTGGTACGATTGATCAATGATTGATCATTAATCAATTAATCAAAGTTAAGAATTTAAGTTACTATTCGATAGTCTAGAAATGGCAGTAATTGCGCCTCATTTGACATCATTTTGTCTGATGGAGTCATTTGTCAATTAAGAATTATGAATGATTGATCAATTAATCTGATTGTTAGTGTTTTCAACTATTGGTTAAGCAAAATGCGCAACATATTCAACCCTGGCCAGAACCATTCAAACACTCAAAGTTAAGTTTAAATAAGTAGCATGAATCAATGTGTTGCACTTCTCTATTTAGCTTTGTTCTTCCTTGAGCTTAAAATAACTCCACACAGCCGACATGATGACAAGTCTCACTCTCATTCAGCTACTGTTTACGTGACACATGCTACTCAGAAGTGTGAATTGTGACACATCTCTCTTTACAGCGTGTCGTTCAAAGTTTAATCAAGCATTTATGTGATAGTTTGGGCTAATTGCTCATATATGATGTTTATTTTACCTCCAACAGCCTCCAGTGATTTTGGTCAGTCACACAAATAATGAATATTGTATCGGCACATCCCTAAATGTTACATTTTCACACGTGGTACCAAAATGTTTGTGGGTCCTAATATTACACAAAAAGAGAATTGCTTTTCTTTGTGCACTTGGGTTCTGACAAATCCGATATCTGGTAGGACGGCACAATATGCTAAAATAATCATATTGTGATTATTTTGAAAGATATTGCGAAATGATTCACGATTAGTTCGAATGATCATTTTTGCATTACAATTTTCATGCACTAAAATCATGATAATGTTGTTGGGGTCTGTACCAAACAAACTTGTTTTCTTACATCTGGGGAAGCAGATTTGTAGTACCACAGTACTTCACTATAACGCTGTTTCCTTCACACATTTTTTCACAAAAATTGCAGCTTCTGAGATTTGGATGTCGCTCTTGGCCATTTGACTGCTTTGAGATTAAAGAGGCCCAACCTCTTTCATAAAACGATGTGTCAGTAAGTCCCATGACTCCTTTACAAGTCTGAATGATTGAATGTTTGTATTAGATACAAAGGGCTCACAGATCAGAACAACACATGACTCTGACCCACCACACTCAGACATGTGCTCGCTCTCTGAGGCCACAATCAATACAAAGATAAAGTCCATCTGTTATGTAATGGCTCTGTGACTGCAACAGGAAATAGTTGTGCTTTAAGTCATGCAACAACAAAAATACAGCACGGGTGTGCGCTTGTGCATGCATTTGTTTGTGAATAGTGCCATTGAGCAGTATAAAGGGCTTTTGTGCACGCATGCAAACAATCTAATGTAAATTAATGCAAATAGTAGCCTACATGCACCAAAGAATGCTTGTTTACAGAATAGCCAAATGGGCACTACATGCAGGCGTACAACCACCAGAATCAGCACACACACCTGCAGGTGACTACGGGTGAAAAACAGGCAAATACTTGTGCATAATGCATCACCTTGCGGTAGACTATCATCATCTCCTGTGACTGCACCACCTCCCCTCCTCCCCAGCTCATTTGACAACACCAGCTGCATGGCCACAACTTCAGTGTGAAGTTGAGGGCTGGCACCACTTATTAATATTTTACACCTGAGGAGAGCCAGATACTCAGTGATTCTTCAAACTGGGCACAATCAGAGATTAGATTTTTGGTTGTTGTAACACCGGGCTAGTTGTAACACCATTAGTTTGACCAATCAGAAAAGTGCTGAGGTGATGTCATCAATATCACATACTCTCATTTCTTTTATGTGCTCACAGGAGTAGTGGAATGTCTCTATGAGCAACACTGCGGATTTTATGACCTTGTAAGTAAAATTTTACAGATTACTTTTGGTTCAGCGTTCATTATACTGTGGAAACAATGGTTTGACTTACATAACCTGAAGTAGCAGTGATGCTTTGCATTCACGCTGCCTTCAAGGCCACATGCTAAAACAGTTAGCTATGTAATGTCTGCATGGGGTGGGAACAGATGTAACAGTTCATTACAATAACTAGAATCTCTGCATTGTGTGAATGGAACACTTTGCAAACTCAGGTCAAAAACGAAGAGTAGGTCAAGTCTGTACATTGTCAGTTCTGGGCCCTGAAGCCTGCACCCCTGAGGCAGCCACCTACTTTTGCCAGACAGTGACTGAAGACACAATAATACAGTCCACACACACATTAAGTGTTTGTCATTGTTCACTTTAAGCAAAACTATTCTTTATTCTTCAATAAAGTTATTTTATGAATAAGATAGTGTGGATCCTAAATCGACAAACTACCTCTCATTGTTATTCTATCCGCAGCTAGTGTTATAACTCACCCCAGTGGTGGGGAAGGTTGTAACAATGGAACTCTTTGTATTCAACATTAAGTCACATAATCTGTGAATAGGGTGACCAGATGAGAATGGGTGAAATTCAGGACAGAGGAGCTGGGGTGGGCCTGGTCACGTGGTCTGGGCGTGGCCTTGAGCACATTACATTTACTGTCAATAAACAGTAAAACATGTTAAAGTCAAAATTCACTGGTAAAATGAATTATTTTTCTTCATGAAGTCAGCTGTCAATAGGATAAAGAAACACATGATGATTGTGTTGTATGAGGCTGCAACGAATCAAAACCTGAGTTTAGTTTAATGTTTTTGGGCAAACAGTACAGGATTCATGACAAATGCTTGTAATGCGGGACAGTCCTCAATGATATCTGATCACTCTGATCAATCTGTGATCTGTAGATAAATATGGGTACAAGGGTTGTCATGATGCTCCAAATCAATAGTCTATGTTGTATAATGGCAGGTAAGCTGCACTATGTGGTCTTTTAACTGTTGTGTTTTCTTACGCTGGATGCTGCTAGTGGGCGGGGGTGGATCAGAAAAAAAAAAACAGTGGGTGAATTGCCAATTCTGCCTTTACTTTTGATTACTGAAAATGAAAGCTCATTTCGATCAATTTACAATTTAATATTGGCATTCTGACACCCCTCATGGGTACCATGTATCAAAGTTTAAGAGGTCGAGCACAAACAACTACTGAATTACTGAGGCTCAAACAAAAAGTGTTACAACTATCCCCGGTCTCCCCCACTGTATTAATACTTTTATTGTTGGTAGTTTACAAAACCATTATATTGAATAGTATGTTAAAATACTTTTAAGTACTTTTAAATTGTTTTAATGTCCCACAATGCTCAGATCTTTTGTGCAGACTTTAGATGAGGAGAAATAGAGGAAAAGCGATTGCATGGCATTTGTTTATATCTCAATAATCTTACTTGCTGTTTAAACTTGCAGTATCACTTGAAACACATGAATATTTGACAGAGCAGCCTACCTAATTCTCCCCTCTGGTGTCCGGTGTCCATGCGTAAATACTCCGCCTCAGCTGCAAAACGCGATTATACGAAATGTTCCAAACGAGCGCCGATGTTCCGCAACTTCACCAAATTGTTTGTGAGGCGGGAACTTTTGTCTCGAAGTAGGTCACCAAACTCTGCTCGACCGCTCTGCAATATGGCCGAGCAGCGCGGCCGGTCAGCAGCGGACTGTTAATGAAGTGGAGCTGGCGGAGTCCCGGCCGGTTCCCAGTGACTGCTGACAGGCTGGCGCAGGGCGACAGAGCGGAGATGCTGCTGTCAGTGTGGCTGCTCATCATCCCCCCCCCAGCCCCAGTCCCTCCTCCTCCACCCTTCACCACCCAGCCCTCCCTCTCTCCCTCTCAGTCTGTTACTACTGAGCTATTTATACAAAGACGCTCTTGGAACATCCCATCAAGGGCTTTTCCTCTCACACTACTGCGAAGATCCTCCGGTCAACACTTTTGCACGGTGCGAAAGGTCATTTCAACAACCCACACAGTCAGTAGAGGTACTGTACACCTTTCTGCTTTACTATCATTGAGTAAACCGACCACTGACGGGCTCAAAGGGGCACCATGGGAGCGGAAAGTGCCCTGTAGGATTCCCTTCCAATGGCATAAACGTGATATTGTGTCCCCTACGGTGCCTTCCAGTGGAAAATTTGTGATGCAGTGACATATGCTAGAAAATGCATTGGCCTCCATGTTTGTCTAAAGCGGGGTCAGCAACCTGCGGCTCTGGAGCCTCACACAGCTCTTTTGCCCCTCTCCAGTGGCTCCAGCTGCGTTTCAGACATTTTTTTGACATGCAGGTGCACATTAATGTACCATTTCTCATAACCACCTTAATTACAAACATTACAGTTTCTTACAGTTTCTTATTCCTGTCTTTAAAATTTGTATTTCAGACCAAAATAGTCCCCACAATCACAGCAGAACAAAGCAACCCCATAAAAATATAATATAAAACTTCCAGACTTAAAGAATAAAGTGTCTCCCTGTGGCTTATATACACATACACTGATGTAGACAGAATGATATTAAAAAAAGTTTTAATATTTCATCAACTGAAATGTACAACATGGTGCCATTTCCTCTACATTTTACTGGTAGCTAGTCTTGAGTCTCCCTAAGCTAGCTATGGATGCCAAACCCCCAAAAAGAAAAGTCTCAGAGGAAAATAGGGACATTTTAATATTTAATATTTAATATCTTGTCATTAATAACAAGAATTTTCCAAAAATTACACATTGTAGCTTTAATTATTAACAATCATGCATAGTTAATAGGCTTCCTTTCAGACAAATCCAGTATTTTCTCATTGTTCCATTAGCTTCTATGTTGTAGCTGCTACTGGACTTTTCTAATGCAGGACAGGGATGACTCTGTAAATATAGCTTGTGTTCAGATTTTCACTGTGCTCTTATCCTGTGAGTTTTTATCTTGAATAATAATATGAATTATAAAAATAATGATGCCATTTAGTTTTCTTCTTGGAAATAATTGAATTGCTGCAATATAGGGCAAGGGCATACTTTAAAAACACCTTACACACCTTGAAATTGAGAGTGCGACCCTCTGTGAAGCTTTGGCAACCCCTAGTGGGGGTGAGGAGCCCAAGGTTGAGAAAGAGTGCACTACAGGACAGTAAAACAAATGTTACATCATGCAAAAACACACTGCATCATTTATCCTGGAAGAAGGAAACAATGAAAGAAAAGTACAGAGATGTAGTGTGCATTTATAAATGCTCACAATAGTGTATCCTTGTAGAGAATTATGAAATTATTGGCCAATAAAATGTTGAAGGACACATTTCAAAACTGCGCATCAAGAATATCTTGGCTTTAATACTGGCAGAGCTGCAGGGAATTAGAAGCACATTCTTCCCTGCTTATATTACACCCAGAGAGGCCGTATCATGTTTTGGGGGACTTTCCCCTTTCTTTTAGTGTGTTATATAGCTTTTTGGTGCATGTTAAAGGTCTGCAAAGTCAAAAAACGCCCACACAAAGTCCACAAAGTCAGGACAAGGTTGTTCCTCTCTCTCTCTCCTCCCTACAGTAAACACTCCTCTTGAACTGCCTGAAACATCTCATTTGTAATCCAGCCTTTGTTCTGTTACTTGATGACATCATGTTGTAACACATTTGCAATATGCACAGCTTGTTTTGAACAGAATTTAGGCTAAGGGCCTTAAAGTGGCCAAATTATGTGTATTTTCAAGCTCATACTTTTTATTTCGGGTTCCTACTTGAACAACTTTACAAGCTTTCATGTTCAAAAAACACACTATTTTTCTCATACTGGCCATATCTGCAGCACCTCCATTCACCCTCTGTTTCAAATATGCCTGTTTTTAGCCTGTCTCTTTAAGGCCCCTTTAAGTCCATCCCAAATTCTGTTTGGAATTAAGAAAAATGTGTTTTTTGAAAATGAAAGCATGCAAACATAACCAAACCCAAACTAAAAGTATGAGCTCGAAAATTAGCACAATATGGCCACATTAAAACATGTTGCAGGCAGCTGAATAGCAGTCGTGCAAACTTTAAACTTGTTGCTCCTTTTTTTCCCCCTCATTGATATTCAGCACAACAGCAGGGCGTCCCTGGGGGATTCTGCTCACTCTCTCTGTCTCCGTCTTTGTTTGTGTGTCTGTGTGTGGTGGGAGTGGGGTACCCTGACCCGCAGAGTTCAGGCAGAGACAAAGCATTCTTTTGAGGCCTCATTCTCCCCCTCGCTGAAGGCTTCAGAATAAAAAGAAGTTTAACAGAGGAAGAAATCCAGAGAGTAGCAGTTTAATCAGAGTGCTGCTCTTGTGCACATGTTATCAATATTTCAAGAAGTACAGAGTTTAAATGAAATAAGAATGTAGTGACTGACAGTGTAATAAGTGCCAGATGATGTAGTGCCCTGATAAATATAATTAAATGCAGCACTAAATGAGCCAAATATGCTGAAACATTGGATCACGTTATTACCTGTCTGTGTTTACAGTTTATATTGATTAACGCAACAATAATGTAATAATCACATATTGCATTAGTCACATATTACATGATTAGTCTATATGATAATTTCAGAACCAGGAAGAATATGTCATGTTTAACTCCTCATAGCTTGGATGATGTCAAGATACATTAAAAGGTTTAATTTAAAGGACTTAGTGCAATCTAGCAGCCGGCTTGCAGATTGAAAACACCTTGTCCCAATCTCATTTTCCTAGCAGCCCTCGGGAGAAGTTTGCCTTGAAGTCTTTCTGCCAGAAGAGGCTTTGAGCACATCTTTAACGTTCTATGCCAACTAAAGCCAAGACCAAGGGTTCAGGATCTGACATGGAGTAACAGAGCTACACTGAATGAAAATTACTGCACTCAGCATTATGATTCCATATTCATTCTATACTGCACTGTAACAAATCAAAGAGCTTGTAAAAAAAGACGTATGGGTTTATTTTTATGGATGCACTTCAAAATGAAGACAGGCAATATTCGTGGATACCTTCATTTTTCATCCAAATCAGCCTGAATTAGTCAGGGAGCAGCACTTGTGCTGGAGCCTCCATGAGAGCTTAGATGGGATAGTTATCACTGATCACAGACTGATACTCAGAGGAAGCTGCTTCAGAAGAGTGATTCATCAGATCAGAGAAATGCACTCAAATAGCCTCAGAGAATCATGGACACACATTAAAAATCTCCCAGTGTCTCCCTCTGTCTGCTCTAAATATACACACACACATACACACACATGCATGCTGATACACACACACATACACAGTCATTATGTCTTGCAGGACGTGTCATGATCACTGCCTCTTGTGTCAGTGGAGACGCTCACACACCTCCATTACCCTGTCAAAACCTATCAGCGTGTGAGTCTGCGTGAGTCTTGCAAATGTGACAGAGAGAAAGGAGAAAGAGTGAGATAAAAAAGAAAGAGGCAATTTAATTTCTTTCTTAATTCTCCCCCCTCCCTCTTCTCTCTCATCCACATCTCATCACGGTGAAGAAAAAAATTACAGAAGTGTTAATCTCAATTTTTGCCTTTCTAGCCTTCTTCATTTTCACTGCGCTGTTATCATGAGGAAAGATAGACTCCCCGGACGAATATTATGGTTTTCATAAAGGCCTCCTGTAGAGAGGGCACAGGGACAAACCAGGTCAGTTTCAAGCTGGGATATTAGAGTCATATTTTATATGAAGGGCCTATTTCACAACGACACACATACCATTCTCTGTGATCATCCAATATGCAACTCTGTGTTATTTGACATATCACTGATGGACCCTTTTCTGCCTGAATCACCAGCTTGTTTTATTTGAGCTGTTCACAGTGTATCACATCTGTTTGTTGGCGCTGTTTTCCAGCCAGAAACATTGGTCATTCTGCACAGTATCCTGATTTTGGAAAGCTGTCAGAACCAATTTCCAATCATGAGCGTATGAGGACACCTGCTGGACATGCGTTGACAGTGTTTTCAGCCTCACAGGGAAGCACAGAATCTGTTAAAGGGATAGTTTGGATTTTTTTGAAGTGTATTTTCCCTCCTCCTCCTCCTTTGGCAATAACTGTAATTTTACCTCACAGAACACAGGAGTTGCTGGTCTGCTGCTGCCTGACTTTGTTTGTGTAATTGTGTGACTTCTATCAATGCAAACTCTACTTTTAAAACACTGAAGTCACAGCAACTCAGATCAGCAGCTCCTATGTTATGCAAGGTAAAATGACTCATTTCACCTATAGAGTTTGGTTGGTTTGAAGAGAGCGATATTATAAAGATGGTTTCCCATCAGAAAAGCCTGTCTGATGACAAGGTAAAGTGGTGAAAATATAGTAAATACAGCATAGGCTTAAACTGATATTTATTTATTTATTTGGGTGGCTAAAATGTGTCTTGCCTCTGACCCCGTCCACAGCAGAACTTTGTTTAGCTTCCTGGTACTCCTGCTGCTTCTGCGCTACTTCATATAACACCACTTCAAAACATCCGAACTATCCCTTTAATACGATTTAAGATTCATTCGCTGTTGATCTTGACAGGTGTCTATCAAATGTGAGAGTTTGCTAATTCTGGTGGGTATCATAATGCACAGATTGCACACAAGACAAATGCAGTTTGCTGAGTCTTTTTATTGACACGCCATCGTCTTTAGTTGCTCATCATAACCTGAAAAAAAACAAAACAAAAGCAAATGTTCAGTCAGTAAGAACAAAACAACAAAGAAACAGCAGTTAGTTTAAGCCGATGGATGGTTCTCCTTCACAGCAGAAATCAAATCTGTTTGTGTGCCTCCCTCTTACCTGGTCGATCCAGTCGTTGAAAGCAGAGACCCTGGTGAAGACGGTGGGTTTCTTCTCGTAGTTGCAGCCGAGGCCGGAGACGAAGCTGGCGATGCCATGAACCTCCCAGGTGCCAGCGTTGTTCTTACAGTTCAGAGGGCCGCCAGAGTCGCCCTGGACACAGAAAGAGAGGAGGAGGGCTTATGTTTTATTCATTTGGTGGGGTTGCTGGTAGACTGGCATGGCACAACTAACAGAATCACAATCAGAATCAGTGTTTCACCAAGTATGATGGGGGGCACAAGCAAGGGTGTAGTTTTCAATTCAACATTCTGGTTATATTTATGCACCAATTTGTGTGTTTTCTGTTCATAGTGGAAATATCTTTATTTATGGAAAACACAAAATTCAGGCACCAGGTGGCATAATGTTATAAGGCTCTCAGGCATTCTGCATCGCTCTCAGAAATGTACCCCCCCCCCCACAAATCAAGTTCGAACATCTATTATTTTACACTGTCATATGAATTTATAGGTTATATATAAATTTCAAACGGCTCACGCTGTTAACAAATCACAAGCTGCCGTTCTTTCGAATGTCTCTGGACAGCTGCTGCACAGCTAATGCTAAATTAGCTAATTAGCCATATGGGCAGGCAACATTACATTAAGATTAGATGGAAAACTAGCAAACAACCTCCTTCATTTTGAGATTTTTTTGGGGAAAAAAGAAGCCTCCTCCTTTCCCCTTGTATTGCAGCAACTGCTTTTGATCTTGCAGACGACCACCACCTAGTTTACCAAAGGCACTACTGTGTCACATTCTTGCTGTTTGTCCTAATACAGGAATTTAGTGGAATAAACTAATCTCTTCACATTAACTTAATGTAAATATACAATTACATCAATTCAAGTTAATTAAGCTTATTTATTTTCAGAATTTATAATTTATATATTTGAGGTCTTTTGAGTTGATTGAATGTACTGTACAGAGTCCAATCAGTGGATTAAGTTAAGCTTTTAAAGAAAGATGCTTAACATTTTAGCAGACTTCCCAGCATGAATTGTTTTCCTAAGACCCCTTTTTAAAAAAAAGTTTTTTAGAAAACACATATGATGGAATTGCTGTGTGTCTCTGCACACTCTACACAGTCCCTGCCCCTTTACACTTAACATGTCATAATAAATGTTTATTTGTTCTGAATCATTAACTTTCTAGTTTTACTCTACTACATTTCAGGGGCAAATATTGTACCTTTTGCTCCACAGCATTAATTTGATAGCTTTAGTTACTTCTCAGATTTAGATGAATAATACAAAGTAGTAGGCCTGACCGATCCTGGATTTTTGGTGCTGATGTAGATACCGATGTTAGGCACTAAAACTACTTTCAATAATTAAAAAAAAAAAAAAAAAAAAAAAAAATAGAAATTGATCCCCAGGTGAAATAAGCCCCACTTTTACCACCTGCAACATTGAAATAGACATAACTTCATCAGTATAAATAATAGATTCATTAATATAATATAAATTATTCTGAAAAGGCCCATTCTGCACCAAAAATACTTTTAGTTTTATACTTGAAATGAACTTGATGCAGTAATGCATCATTACAAAATTACCACAACCTGCACTTTGGAATTCAGGCAACTTAAAAAATTTAAAGCAGCCTGGAAAGTAACTGTTTAAAGTTTAAACAAGTAGTGTATTTTTACAGTATAGGTGAGCATCTTCTCCTTGGATTTCTTTATATGAAACTCATTGCATTAAAATTTATTTCACTGGTATAATCAAGAACAGTACTGCAGTAAGCAGGCTGTGCATGCTTCACAATGTAAGGGTGATCACTAAGAATTTTTAGAAGTTAAATAGAAATAGCTGAAAATAATGATAAATAAAATTGATTTTTTTTCTCTCTTCATGCACATACAAACTCACACACAGTCCAAACTTACGTTGCATCCAGCCACGATTCCATCCCCACCAGCACACACCATGGTGGTCCTGAGAGCGATACCCCACCAGTCAGGCTGAGAGCAGGTGGCGTGGTCAGCCACAGGCATCAAAGCCTGCTGCAGCTTATCAGCTATGGGGCCTCCGGCTAAAACACACAGGCAGAGTCTATTACCATCATCCACATACACAAGCCGTCTGTCAAATCTGTGTTACAGCATTTCCCCAAGCGCCCAAATTCATAGTCCGACCCAAATTTTCAATTTAGGAGTAATCCCCCCCACCAAAAAAGTTTCAGCGAAAATCTCATGCATGTGATTTTCATCCTAACGTTGGATGTTTCCCTGGTAACCCTGATCACACACACTCACACACACACACAGCTGGTCATAAATCCAAACATCACACTTGCACAGTAACATTAAGACATCTCAGAGATACTAAACTGAGAAAAAAAGAGAGATGACAGACATATAAACACAATGCGGCCTTCCACCAGCGACTTACTGTACAGCCTGCCCCAGCCGGTGATGTAGCAGGGGTAGAGGTTGGACAGCACAGTGCCGGCAGGAGGGATGCAAGCCAACTGCACCTGGTCGCTCAGAGTCACAGACTCTGACAGCTTGATCAGGGCGATATCGTTACTGCAAGAGACAGAAAGAGAGAGGGAGACTAAGACTGAGGAAGGTGGTTGTACTGAGAAGCAATTTAAAATTTTCCACCAGAGCCAGAGAGATGGAGAGAGAAACAAAGCTAGATAAGGTACTGAGCAGTGGTGGAAAGTAACTAAGTACGTTTACTTAAGTACAGCACTTAAGTATAATTTTGAGATACTTGTAAACTTTATTGGCTCATTGATAAAATTCTACACAACAGTATAGTGAAAAATAAGTCCTACTTTTACAAGCTGAAATATTAAAGTAATTTGCCCATTAGAGGTGCGCAGAGTCATTATTTGTATCTGTTCAACCAACAAAATTATCCGTCGCTGCATCTGTATTTGGATTGAAGAAAAGAAGTGGACAATACTGCAAGTAACAATAAACTGGACAAATGTTTCATTTTCTATCCACATATTCATTGGCAATGCAATCGTTTTGCCTTCAAAGCATCAAAATGATTTAAAATGGACATATTATCAATTATGAACGACATCCTGATGCTGCTAATTTAATCTCTCTCTTGTTATTTTTAGCTAAACTAAGTTTTGTGAGCTGTGTGAAGCCCACCACCACCTCCCCTTTAACTGGGGCATATTGAAAAAAAAATCAGAAACTGAAGGAAATGTTTTATAAATCAAGAGAATCTGTTTTCATTGGAAATAAAAGCTAAAAGTATATAAAAAATATCCTTCAGTTGGTGCATTAAATCAGTGATTGATTAAAGGTATGCAACCTTTTATAACTATGCTGAGGCAGTCATGGAGCTGACTTTTTTCCAAATAATACTAAGCAGCTTCGAATGGAAGAAATATGTTTCCACTGTGTTATTTGTGCGTTTGCAAATAACGTACTCAAAATTCAGTAATATAATATACAAGACTGTGAAAAGGGCACAACAAGTACTTTTACTTTGTACTTAAACTCAAGTGAAACCTGTAACAGTGTATTTTTACCTGTAGCATTGAATCATAAAAGATCTGAATACTTATTACATTTCTCATTATGAGAAGAGTGCAGTCTGTACTTTTCCATTCTTTCTTACTGTTCTTGTATCTGCACGCATATAAATAAACTCAAGAGCTAATCTTATCTCTCTAGTTTTCTACTGTGGAAAAAGTTCACCTCCCTCTGTGAGTTAACAGTAATATTAAGATGTCGTAACTGGCGTCGAAGGCAGCGGTTCTCAAATAGGGGTCGATAGGACTCTGTCAGGGGGTCTGTGAATAGTTTTCAGATTCATTCAAATGATCATGATACAAAAAAGCTGTTTTAAATACTAAAATGCCATTTTAATGTTGTTTGTTTGTTCACTGTTCATTTGCATGCAGAGAGAAACACTATCTTGGTGTGTGTATGGGTATTCTGACATGGTGCAAATATGTTTAATACATGTCTAATATCTTTGTGCTACATTTCTCTTGTGTAGTTTTGTCACATAATGATAGCAGTGTAAAAAAATGTCAAATTATTCCAAGGGACATACATGAGGGGGTCCCTGCCCATTATATTTTATATCTTATAAGAAGGGTCCTCAGCTGAGACTTGTGGTCTAAGGTATGTGCTGAAGCGAACAAATTGAATTTAAAAATCAGTCCACTTTTTCACCTGGACGCAGAACGGATTATGATGTAATGTATGTCGCGGGAGGCGACTCAGGCTGCTCTTTGTACTGTACGGTAGGTGCTTTTCTTACCCGAAGGCCACAAAGATGGGATTCCATTTCTCATGGACGACAATCTTCTCAGGCAGGATGGCCTTGGAGCCAGCCTCCTCCTCCACCAGGTTGTATTTGCCCACAAACACCCTGTAGGACAACTTGGTGCTGTGGGGGGGTGAGAGAACAGACTGTTCAGGGCTCATGCTAAAGCAAACAGAAGATTTGGTGCGAGTTTGAACGATTTGATGAGTTTGAATTGATGATTAAATGTGCTGGCAAGATGAGGATTTGAGCTGGGCAGCGGTTCAGATGACCTTGACTGCACTTTTTATCAGTTTTGGTTGGAAACCTTTGGACTTCTTGACTTGCCCAGCCCTCTTTTTTATGAGGGTTAAGTTGGGTTTAGGGTCCAGAATTAGGCACATGCTGTAGTGCAGTATAAGTAGAGAATATTGAAGAGAAGATCTGTGTGTGCATGTGACTTGTAAAGCGTAGGCATTGGCGGTTGTGTTTGTGTGTTTATGTTGCTCTGCTGCTCGTACTTGATGCAGTGAGCAGCAGTCATGACCCAGTTGGCAGCAATCAGAGATCCCCCACAAGTGTGCCTCCACACACCGTCCCTCTCATACTGCAGAGAGATCTGGAGACAAAAAAGGACAACATAAAGGATACGTTAAGAAGCAGGTTATGGATATTTCGCTGATTTAATTCAAAAGCAAGCATTTAATTACAGAATCTTCAATAGCCACGGGGCCTGGAGTCTAATCAGCAGATGCCGAACCCATAAGGTTAGCCAGTAAATATAAAAACACTGCCAGATGTGTACATATTAGCATACCTGCCAGGGCCAGCTGTGGGGCTTGGCATCTACTCCATTGACCACACGGGAAGTCAGGGGCTCAATGGGTGGGGTGCCGCACCCAAGGGCTGGACAAGGAGGAAATAGCCAAGAGTGGGATGGTCAGAAGGGAGTGTTCATGAGGCAGGAGAACAATAGAATTACTTCTGATTCCCACATCCGGCACAAACTGCCTCATTTTTCTTTTCAATAAAGGATTGCGCAGTGTTAGCTCCCTGTGTGATAATACACAGCCATGCACACACACACACAAACACACACACACACACACGCACAAACTTGCAAACACACAGAAACAATTAAACACAGAATTAGAGAATGCCAGATGTTCTTACCGCTAGCAATGAGCACGGAGGCCAGCACAATGGGGATCATGTTGATTGATGCTTCTGCTGAGGGACAGCAGGACACTCTTTTAAACTTTCCACCACAGGCTACACCCGCTCCGAATGCGACAAGACACACTCCTATTGGTTTAACAAGGCCTCCGGGGACGGAGATGGACCAATGGCAATGAGGGTCAGTGCAACTGGGTGGATGACGGATCATACAGGTGTCTTTTCTGGAACATTTCCCATGACCTTCATGTGGGGCTACAAATATGCTCTCTTACTCTTTGAAATAAAGGTGCTAACTACAACCATAAAGGGTTCTTTGGCTTGTCTCCATAGAAGAATCCTTTCTAGTTCTTGGTAATACCTTTTATAAAGGTTCCACTTGAAACACTGTCAGGGAGTTCTGCCGAGAACCCAGCATAAAGGGTTATTCTGAGGCTCATCTGTGAAAAGTTTCATCCACAGCCCCCTACAAGACCCATCTATAGTGTAATGGTTCAACCCAGATCCCTCTCTGGGCCTCTGGGCCTTTCATACCCCACCAAATTAGCTCTGGTTCTATATGAGACCCTTGGAATCTTGGTGGCCTCCTACACCAACATGGAACCAGTCCCGTTTTAGTTTGTGCACCTAATTGTGAACCGTTCTGAGCATTTCCAACTAAAATAAATTGCTTTGCAATCCAAGAAGTTTGTTCTGAGCTGGAACCAAAAGGTAGCAAGTTTTCCTTGGGAACCAAAGCGGGCGTGTCATATTCTACTGGTTGTTGCATTGACCAACAGCCTCTGTTGATGACATCTTTGATCACATTGGTTCCACTCATAAGTGGTGGAAAAGTGGGCCAGTTCACAAGATAGCACCAAGATTCCAAGATTCTTGAATGGAACCAGTTGGAGAACCAGAGCGAATGTTGGAAAAAGGCCTTCTGAGGGTTCTAAAGAGAACCTTTCTACCTAACTTGCTAACAAGAACCCACCCAGGGGATTCTACCGGGAACCTTTTAATGTTCCAAGTGTTTTATATGGAATCCACCCAGGGGATTCTGCAAAGAACTCTTCAAGGGTTTTTTTCTACAACTCACCAAGGTTTGTAATGAGAACCCTTTCATATGATGGTACAAGGAATCCTTGACAGATCCTTGATTAAAGAGTTCTTCAAGGATTTCAACAAATCTTGAAGAACTCTTTCTTCCAAAAGGGATTTTTGGGTGAAAAAGGTACTTAATGGAACCCTTAGTCTTACAAAGAACCCTTGACAATTTCTTTCTTTAAAAAAATAGTTCTTCAGAAGCCTTTCCTCCAGGAAGAAGCCTTTTTGAACCCTTATTTCTAAGAGTGTAGTGAATCCTTGAGGGTTCACATGTATGCACGCACAGTATGTGTATGTATATAAATGCTGGAGAAACATAACCGAACAGCCTCCACATCTATATTCTGTTTTTGAACTCACCTTTTCTCCTACAACAAAATCTTTTTCCTGAAACCTGGAATTAAATGGTTGCATAACAGCTTGGGAAGCCAACATCTGGATTACTGGTCCTGGCCTGTTTTCTCTGAATTGTGAAACAAAAATCAAACTTAGAGGCATTATGATGATAAATAACTAGGACAATGAGAAACAGATGGTGTCACTGGAGCAGAAAATATCGACAACTACACTGCAATCATTTTGACATCTTACACCATACGCAGTTCTGCAGTGCCAGCAATGTGAGACATATCGTGTGACCATACGTATGACCAAACATATCAATCAATATATCTCACATTCAAACATTCTGTGCATGTTGTGAAGTAAAATGTTTATTTTTTATTTGTTTCCCCACATACATGATTACAAACAAAACCCATTAAGTAAATGAAGTAAAAGTATGTGTGATCAAAACCTGTAAAGGTTCATATCTTCTTATAACTTCTTAGTTGTGTAATTATGGAATTGTGAATTATTAACAAAATAATATCTATAATTATGAGTTAAATCTGCATTCTTATATATCACTTTAAAGACAAATGTACATATTTGAAGATTGCTGATGTCAGAAATAGTCAACAACTGCAATTTAAAAAAGAGAGGTGCACTTAGTACAACAGTTTTGGAAAAAGTTGCTGCGGCTGAGTTGGAAAAGTACTTGCCCATACAATATTGTAGTATGTTCAAAATGGATCAATTAAGTATAATATAATACGAAGAAACATGTACTGTGTACGAATCCCAAGAAGTTAGGGCTGGGTTGCACCAACAGGGATTCATTTTTTAACCTGATTGTTTAAACTTAGGTCTAAAGAGAAGTTAGATTTTCTTAATTTTAAGCTACTTTAAACGTTTGGTGCAATGTAAGTTAGTTTTACTCTAGATTTAAACCGAGGTTAAATTTACATATTCAAAACTCTTAACTTAAAATTTGATCCAGCACTAACTTTAAATTTACACTTAAGGAAATTTAACTTTAAAATAGTTGTTTGACAGATTCAAGCCAGTTGAGTTTGAGTGATGTGTCCCTTCTTTGTTGCACTCCAGGTAATAATTATGCCATCAAATTTTTCTCAAAGGAGGAATTAGAGCTTCCCTGCTGAGCCATCATGAGTAGGCGAAGTGGGCTAACTAACATTTAAGCCAGCTAGCAAACAATATGACTTTTTAAAGCGTTTTGCAAGTTAGCAATCAATGTAATGTTTTAACATTTGCTAGCAAACAATATAGGCTGTTTTTATACTGTTTAGTTAGCAAGCAAACAATGTAACATTTTGTTAATGTTTTAGCTAGCTTGCAAGCAATGTAACGCTTATCTTTTTTTAAAGCTAGCTATCACACAAGGCAACTTTTTAAAGGAATATAAAGCAGCTGAAAGTTAATGGTTTCCCCCCTTTTTATTCTTACTAGGCTCTGGTAGCACTATAATTTATTTTTTTTATTTACTTAATTTAAATGGGATCTCCATAATGATTAAACTAGTCCTATTTCATGTCTGTTTAAGTCACTAAATTGGATTTACTAAACTGAGCAATTTTGCAACAAAGCTCTACTGAATTTTAAATCTGGATTCATACTTAAGACATTTTATACTTAGTTTTGCTTTACTCTGATTAGAACAAATCTTAGATTAAATGAATCCTTGGTGGTGCAGCCCAGTCTTAGTGACCTTATTGCAGACAAAACCAACCTGTTGATGTTTGTCATCATCAGAATATTCAATAAAGATGTTGCTGAAACTTTGATTCTTTGATTCTTTATCATGAATATGCAGTTTAATTTGCTCACTGTCACATTTCTTATTTTAAATGCACTGTTTAAAACAGTGTCTCATGAGGTTGTCATGACTTAAAAATAAATAGTACTGGAATATGTTATGAGACTTGGAGGACAGAGAAACAACTCCTGAGGTATGAATGTGTCAGAGTGTGTAGGCCTGAGGTGACTCAGCATGCAGACATTGTAAATCTGTCAAAGGCTGCTTGGGTAAAATTACATGGCACAATAAAGGTTAGGTGTTACGGTGCAGTAAACAGGTGGAGTCAGTCGAGAAGGAGGAAGGAGGAATAGTCAGTATCTGAACAGAAAATGTTTCTATGTAATGATCTTAAAGGTGTTTCTGATGAGAGAGCTTGACACCAGTGTCGACAGAATCAGGTCGTTTAGGGCCAAACATTGTTTTGGCTCAAACAAGAGCTTTATTTCTGGTCTGTGACCTCTTTGAGCAGACATTGTGCTGTAATCCAAAGTATTTCAGAAATAACAAACAACATTTTCATCAGGCTGCTTTAGGCTCAGACTGGAATTTTGTTCATGAATCATTTAGTCTCCCAGTTCACCACTAGATGGGACAATTTATCTGTTTAGAAACCAAACTGGGTTATGTTCTTTTACAAAAAGGGAAAAATGCAATGCTTTATTTTGTGCAGCAAGAAACTGCATCCAAGCTTTGCAAAGTGAGTCATTTAAAAAAATCAATCCTCAATCTAACTGGGTTGCAGCATCTGAAAAGGAGGTCAGACAAAACTTTGACGTTGAAAATGATAGTAAGAGACCTTCCTACACCACAGGGAGAATACCTTACAACTTATGACAGCTGAATCTACAAAACATTGTTGTTTTTAAAGTTTTGTTTTTAAAGTTTGGTTAGAGCTAAACATCAGGCTGGAGAATACTTGATAGGAAGAAAGAAAAAAAAAACACTTGAAAGGCAACAACAAAACAAGCTTAGACATACACAGCCTTTCTCTGTGTGTGTTTGTGTGCGCACATCCCTGTCGTGCACGTGCAAGCTTCTCGGCGGCTGAGATATGCAATTAATTGAAAGCTAATTAAAATTACTCTTCAAATCTGTAAAACATTGTTAAACTTATTACAGGCCAGTGTCCAGAATAGATGCCTCCCTTTCCCATTTTCTGATTAAACCTCTTGTATTCATTAATTTGATAGTGGCCAGATGACACAAGATAATGAGCTGAGGTGCGCGCTGAATTGATATAACTACATTAAACAGAAAAAAAAAGAAGATAAAAATAGATTAAGTAAATGATCTCAGTTAATGCAGTTTTTGCAGAATAGCACATTAAAGGGATAGTTCAAATTATTTGATGTGGGGTTGAATCGGGTACTTATCGATAATCAGTGTATGATGTGAAGTAGACGCTGTACGGCATGCCCATAGGTAGCAGAAGCAGAGAGGAGTACTGGCGAGGAAGCTTCCATGATGGTCTTCGTCTTTGCTTCTCCTAACTGGCAGCGTGCCGACCGGCAGCTAAGGTTTACTTGATATGGACAGAAACATAGTGTTTGGGGCGAATGCTAATTTGCAGCACTGATTCCCAGAAGAGCTTTAATGAAAAAAAGGAGATTGGAACAGTGAGGTAAAAAGATGGTAAACTGAAATCTCCTAAAACAAAATAAAAACTGAGTGCAGCAAATAACAATAAAACATACATTTAAAGACTTTACATTTAAAAACTAGGAATGAGATCTTGTTTGTTGCTCGATTAACCAGGATCTACTGTAGGTAATAACACTGCCTATTACGGCCCCACTTCAACTGAGATATCAACCAACCCTTCATACTGAGTCCAAAACCTCTGATCTCTAAAAATCTGCTCAAATATGTTTATGTGCAGTCAGATGCAGCCTGTCATGTTGCGGGATGATGATTACTAGTTTCATGGCTGAGCAAAAAGCAGAACACCTCATCGACAGGAGCCCTCCCTCGGGGCTTCGTAACAGGTACACTTCAGCCTGTTTTCACTATCAGAACAGCGACTGAACCCTGAATGACACTCTGTGTGAGGTTTATGGTTGGTTTATGTCACTTTTGGGCTGTAAACACTGTACTGGCCATTGCCATTCCCCATGTGGAGCAAAGGAGAAAGATTTTGCAATAAAGTATAAATATTATTGTGGCAGGTCGGCGCTATTGGCTGCAGGCCGCTGTGTGGTTTTTAAGTAATTTTCCTTGCATACCACCGCTGGTATGTCTGGTGCCTCTGCACAGTGTGGCGGATCTTTTAGTTTGTAGAAATAGTCTAATGTTTAGCCTATTCCCAGCCCACTAACATCCATATTGTTAAGTGTCTCTCCTTTAAAAAATATACAGCTGTATTTTCCAGGGGCTGCCTTATTTGCCACAGGCAGTGTGTTTTGAGCTGGAGGGCTGCAGTAAATCCAAACATCGGCTGTCTGCTGCTGATTTGCTTTTATCATTATCCTTCCTACTGATGTTAACAGAAGGCTTCCCCTGCCTTTGCGTTTCGATTGTTGCTGCATATGTTTATTTCATTTTGATGTCTTCTTTGTTTACTGTGGCTTTCATTCACTGTTTTTCCAACATTTTTGGCTCATTATCCTTCAAGAAACTCCCGTGTTGGGAACTAGTGATTTAATTAAATCTCATAAGCACATCATGACCGAACTGGTCGTCCTACAGATCTTGTACGTACTTGCCAGGTTTCCATTTCTTTCATGCTGAGTGGGAGAGAGCAGCAGGGGAGCAGTGGGGCTGGGTGCAGCCTGTCTGTCTCACCACGTACAGTGCTGTAGTGTTTAGAGCGTGTTATGTGATTTGGCATTTTCGCCTCGCATACTCACGTACTAACAGTTTGCAGTCGCTGCATGTTTCTATTTTCACTAGATAATCGCCTTTTTTTTTGCTTTTTTTCTGTGAACTATCAATTACTTGTGTTAAGAGACTTGCAGCTCACAGATTTTAGGCACAGCAGCCCTCCTCGGTTTCAATGGGCAGCATGTCAGGAGTCAATCAGCTTCTTTGAGTGGTTAATTGGTATATTGGCTTGGTTTAGTTTGTCTGCTAATTCACTCCAGTGAGTTTGACTAATATGTTTGGTCGTCTTGCTGGCTGTACAGGAGGTTACGTGCATCAGTTATTACGAATGCTTCATACTTTGTGCCTTCATTGCAAATATAGGATGAGCAGTTGTCATCGTTATTATCTGTTCATCCAAGAAGACCATATTGGGTGTGGTTCATACCAGAAGTCAAAGTTTTATTTTCTTAACTAATATTCATTCCACATTCTCAAGCTGTGCATTTCATCTATCTTGATCTCTTTCTTTATTTTTAACTAAACTAAGTTTTATGAACTGTCTGAACTCACCGCCTCCTCCTCTTTAACTGGGGGTACAGTTTCTACAGTATTTCTTAGTCTTGAATACCAAACAAAAGGATGCTATTCCACTCGCAGCTCTTTTAGCTTGCCGAAGGATTCTGTTAGCCTGAAAATCTTCCTCATGGCCATCACGTTCTGGGTGGCTACAAGATATAATGTCATATTCAGCCTTAGAAAAGATTAAATATACTTTGAAGGGATCAAAAGAATGTTTTTATACAAAGTGGCAGCCTTTCCTTTCTTATTTTGCAAACCTGTCAGCATCACCTTCGGAGTAGGGACTAGATGGTGTTGAAAGCTCTAATTTCACCCAAATTATGCAGACGTGTATAAATTTTCACTGTTTAATTCTTTGGCCTATGACACTTAATATGTTTGTGCTTGTAAAACTACTATCTGCAAATGATTTAGTTGTGGAATCTCATGAGTTAATTCTTTTCCACATGCAAAAAGAAGAAGCTGTCATATACTTTGGCTGTCCACTGTATTCTCCTTTAAGATGAATTACATCTTTATATCTAATATTGTATTGATTCCCTGTGTACAAAATTTATAGGACTTTCAGTTTAAATAATCATAGTTCATCAGTGGTATTCCCGTTATTCTCTGTTATTCTAGAAACCACATACTATACACACCACAGTGTATGTGCAGCCTTCTGGTAAAGTACAAGAAACCTGTGAAGCTTCTTCTGGTGTTTTCAAACTGGTGCTGTACACCAGTGATTACAAACTCCACAACCTGTGATCACAAACACTATTACCACAGGAATAATTCTGTGTTTGCTGCAGCCTCACTCTGCCTTTAATATTAATCTCCCAAGCAAACTTGAATAATAAATGAAACAGATAGAGACCTAAATCTTATCTTTGTGTAGTTTATATACTGCCTTGTCCACATTTGTCATTTTACTTTTTGTACACACACACAAAAAAGTGTTGTTTGTTACTTTAGTTTTTTATTATTCCATATTTTTCTACATTAAAATATTTTCCCTTTGAGTCTTGTAAACACATGTGTTAGAGTTACAGGCCTACACACTTATCTGCAGAGTTATTCATAGTAAATAGGTTTTGGACCCATTACACCTTGGAGGCCTGTTTTTCCTATGCAGGGTTCCTTGGAGAGTTTGGAAGCCCGCAATTTGTGCAATGTCGCCGAACTTGAAAATAGCGCTTATCAGAATTGGACACAATGACTGAATGTTGCACAGCCAAGTCACGCTAATTGGTCTTTGAAGGAAAATCCTCATTACCTTTGTTTATGTGCATATAAATATATTTTAACAGGAGTTTAGTCTTTTGCAAACTTCCCTTTGATCACTCAACCTAAAGGATGAATTTCCAGACTAAACAGACCTGAAATTGTATCTGGCTCAAAGACCTGGCAACTGTTTTGGCAAAGATATTCTGCTGCTACATGTTGTAATATCTTCAGTAATTGTGAATATATATTTATTTACGCATGTAATTTGATTCAGAAAACGTGTGAGTGCAGTGGGACACATGCAACGTTAAACACGCATGAAGACAGACAATGTTTAGTGAGATTAGATAAAAGCAGCAAACCTGCGGCGACTACGTAGACCGAGTGCCATATACAATCTAAAGGTCATTTGCACAGACAGAGTTGTATACCGTATTGTAAATAACAATAGCAATAAAAACCATCACCCCAACTATTAATTATAATTATAATAAACATAGGCCACAGCTAAAAACCAAGTAGAACTATTGCATACAAGTAGGTAAAAAACTG
>JAJHUR010006896.1:1158-16763 GCA_027495735.1 Lutjanus campechanus | reverse complement strand
ATTGTTTTAAATCTAGAGCAGACTGTATTGATAAGTTGGAATGATCAATACTGGATATTCTGGGGGGTGATGCCGATAAAGTCCTGGCATTGATATATGAACTGATATTGCAACAAGCCCTTAAATGTACTTAATTAACACTTGTAACAAAGATGTGTAATGGAGACAGGATGTTTTACAGTTTACAGTTTAAAAATGTATTTTTAATAATTATAAATTACTATAAATAAAATCTAACTTAAACTAAGGAAAATGATCCTATAAGTCTAAAACTTAAAATAAATAAAAACAACCTGCATTAAGACTTTCCATATTGACATATATCAGAAAACATATGCGCCGATACCAGTATAGACCAGTCAAGCTATGATAGGCTAATATCGGCCAATAATATCGACCGGCCAATATATCTGTCTGGCTCTAACGATGAGTCTGTTTTCTGTTTATCATGAGGAAAATCCCCTTCATTAATGCTTCAAACTGTTTAATATGTTTGATGTGTTGTCATGATATAGACTGAAGCTGTAGACAAATTATCACAGTGAAAATGTATTAAATATGACGTGAGTGGTCCTACATGAGTACACAGGTTCTTTATTTTAACTGCTTTAAGAATATGAGATCATTGGAGAAGGTGGGAGGCGATTATGTTTTTATGTGTTTTGCTGGAAAATATGAAAAGTCTTGCTTGGTTTGTCCTTTTTTTTTTCTTTATTTAAATCTTTACAGTAGAACTGAAACTATTTTTTATCATTGGTTTGTTGTGTAATAATGGGAAAAATGCTAAATATTTTCTGGTTGAAGTTTTTCAAATGGGAAGATTTGTTGTTTTTCTGGGTTTTGTGTGTTTTTAGATGGAATATATATAATGATAATAATATATAATATAATGATAGAAACTCATGGATGTTTTCACTATTTATTTTTGATCAATTTATTTTTTCAGTCTTTAAAACATCAGATTAGAGCTCCAACTGTTTCGATAATCCGTTTGAGTCATTT
Organism: Lutjanus campechanus; assembly: GCA_027495735.1. Classification (NCBI taxonomy): domain Eukaryota; kingdom Metazoa; phylum Chordata; class Actinopteri; order Lutjaniformes; family Lutjanidae; genus Lutjanus; species Lutjanus campechanus. Next base: position 15,761 of record JAJHUR010006896.1, on the reverse strand, counting down.
TTGACAGGGAACAAAAGTCAAAATTCTCAGATTTCAGTTTCTTAAATATGAATATCATATTTAATCTGATGATGAAAAATGCCTGTGAAACGTTCCCCGTGCACCAGAGGTTCCATCTTCAAATCGCTTGTTTTGTCAACTTTTGTCTATTTTATTTAAAGTGATATAATAAAGGAAAAAACAGCAAATCCTCACATTTAAGAAGATGAAACCTGAGAATATTTTGCCGTATGTGCTTGATTTATGAACTAAAACTGGTCATTTATTATCAAAATCACTGCAGATTAATTTTCTGTTGACAGATTTTCCTTCCTTTTACTAATAAAGTGTATACATGATAAACTGTAGTTGCATAAAGAGCAGGACCCGCCTGGCCATAAAGCAGGCTGTGATATTAATTTACAGTTCAGCCTTAAGTGGACGGAGGTTGTGGTCTTCATGGTCCAGTAACGCTGAAGCAGAACGCGTCCCTTCTGTCCGTCCTGCTGTTGTATGAGAAGAGTTCTCATGATGTTTCTGCAGCTCTGCTCCTCTCTGTCCAGTCAGTGTGTCTCTGCCTGCCTGGCCTCTGGCCTGCTAATTATCAGCCAGCTTGATAAAGTCATTAATGACCCGGCCAAGCCTGCTGGGCCTGGCACTGGCATACACACACACACACACACACACACACACATATCAAAGAGAGAGTCAGTCAGACAGACAGTGTGTGAGGCCAGTGTTGGATGGAGGGCGAGGAAACCTTTTTATTTAGGACAGGACGGTGTGTTTCTGGGCTGTGTCAGTTAGTATTAATAACTCTTAATGAGTGCCGCTCTAAAAACAGCTGCTTAAGGAACAGGAGCGTAATGTCGAAGAAAGAGAAAAGAAAACATGAAACACATTTGTTAAGAAGTTTTTCTCCATGTTTGTCATTATGAGATGTGGATTTTAAGCCTTCTATCACCACTACTTCAGTTTTATCTCCTGTGTCTCAGTACACTCTTAGAAATAAAAGAGTTCTTCTACACTGAACCATTTGTTTCTTAGAAGCAGGGGTTTCAAGGGTTTTCATCCAAAGAAAGAGGTCTACAGGGACTGTTGAAATCCTCGAAGAACCCTTTTGTCAAGGATTCACCAAGGGTTCTTTGTAGGATAAGATAAGATAGAACTTTATTAATGCTGAGTGAAATTCTTGTGCCAGATTGCTCCAGAAATTACAGCAACATAAAAATAACAACAATATTGTGTCAAATATAAAGTGAAATATAAAATATACGGTGTACAAATAAACAGCACCTAATACGAATAAGATAAGTACAAAAGCAATCTAAAATAGAAAAAATAATAAGTAATATTGGCAGTGATAGTGAGAAGTAATAAAAAGTTATATTGCACCTGATAATAAATGTAAAGATAGCACATGATATTACACATACCCTAATATAAAAGGGTTCTTGGTACTGTAGGACACCTTGGGAAAAACCCTTGGAATTTAAAAGGGTTCTGCCCCTGGGTGGGTTCTTGCTAGCACCACTGAAGGTGAAAAAGTTCTGGATTAGGTGCGTGCCGCATCATATTGTTTGTGATATATTAATAATATTTTTTTGTGGTACAAAAAATGAATATCATAATTGTGCTATAATGGCAATAATACAACTTGTTGACGTAACAACGTCATGCCGTTATGCACAGCAACAACAAGCAGGGCTGAAAGTGAAAATAAACGGCTCAGTGGTGGAAGAGTTAGCTCCTAAAAGAGGAACAACTTCAGTTGTGTGGAAGTGGTTTGGTTACAAAAGATCAGATGTACAATAAACCACAGTAATGTGTAAGAAGTGCAAGAAAACGGTCACAGCAAAAGGAACCAATACAACAAACTAATTTTACCATCTGAAGCAGAAGTACCCGGTTTAGCACGAGGAGAGTTCAACAGCTATCATGAGTTCTAAACTGAAAATACTTTTCAGTATTTTTTATATCATCAAGATTACCCTAAAATATTGAAGGGCCTTGTTGCTGTTCTGAATAGAGGGTTCTGGGTGAAACTTTTCATAGACGGTTCTAGGTATAACCCTTTATGTTGGGTTTTAGGTAGAACTGTCTGAAAGGGTTCTCCCTTGAACCTTTTAAAAAGGTTCTACCAGCAACCATAAAGGGTTCTCATGTGGGGATAACCTTTATTTCTAAGTGTGTAGCTACAGAGGGATCAGGAGTCTCATATATATATGATTTAAAAAGGTTTCAGCTGATGTGTGGGAGGAACACATTACGTTCTACTGTTTCACACTGTTTCACAACAACACAGAGATATTAGATTTAAGGATAATATCACTCTGTATGGACTGAAATGTTTGAGAATATTTGTTGGCAGTTTCATCTCTTCCCCTGAGGAGAAGGCGCATAAATTCACAGTTTGATGGATGTAAACATGTATGTTTGATGATGATGATGATGATGTTGAGTGTTTGATCTTCGGTGTTTGTACCTTTAGTGAGGTTTGAAAGAATTAATTTATTGTCCCACGCACAAAAATTCATATAGATGAATTTTTAATTTGAGAGGTATTCCCTGTGATGGCTGCTGCTTTCGCATTCTGAGTCCCACCAATCTTAGAACAATGTATGTGTGTGTGTGTGTGTGTGTGTGTGTGTGTGTGTGGGTGTGTGGGTGAATGTGTGTATGTACGAGACAGAGACATCGCTAAATCTAGGTCTCTTATGAAATCTGGCCCTGCAAGATGCAGCATAAAAACAGGGAGGGGTTGTGGTTTGTGAGTTTATGTATGTGTGTGCGTTTGTGTGTGTGTGTGCGTGTGTGTGCGTGTGTGTGTGTGTTTTGTGTGTCTGCATGGACGTCTTTGTCCATTTGCCTTCCTGCATGTTAATTTAATCATCGTGAAGCAGAGAGCAGACATGGTCGGGGAACAGGAGAGGGAGATGGAAGAGATGAGCGAAGAAAGATGAAAGAAACGAGGAGTTTTCTGGTGTGGAAAAAAAAAGAAGGAGGAAGACAATCCCTGCTCGGTGGTTTCCATGACAACAGTGACATCACTGATGGAGTGCTACCTCCTGAGCTGTTTGTTTGGGGTGTCTGTGAAAAATGTTTGTCCTCAAAGGAATAGATTTGAGTTTATCTATACACAATATGTGTGTGTGTGTTTGTGTGTGTGTGTGTGTGTGTGCATATACAGGCGTATCTACATCTACACATGTGAATTGTTTATGAAAGAGATCATCATGACAAACCTCTGGTTCAGTCAGTCCGTGGTTACCCACTGTTGCCAGGCAACAGCAGTCATGGCAACAAGTTGAAGCATGATCCAGCGTTGCTAAGCAAGAGGACAGGATGGAGTGAAACTGTGTGAGACACAAATGCATGCAAATACTAAAGATGTTCCACATGGTTTTAGGACATTAAAGGGACAGTTCGGATTATTTGAAGTGGGGCTGTATGAGGTACTTATCAATAGTCTGTGTGTTAGCTAGAGTAGATGATGGTCTGCGTGCTCCTCGAAGCACAGAGGAGTACCAGCGACTGCTGTGGACAGGGTCAGCAGCAAAACAAAAGGTCCAACTAAAAGAATCAATATCAGTTTAAGTGTGCGCTATATTTAGAATATTTTCACCGCTTTAAACTTGCCGTCAGACAGCCCTCTCTGATGGGAAAACGCCATTGTAAAAGCAAAATATCGAGTTGCTGGTCTACCGCTGCCACCATCAATTAGTGTGTTTGTGTGATTGTGTGGCTTCTGTGTTTTAAAAGGAGTCACACAATAACACAGACAAACTCACTGACTGAGGCAGCAGTAGAGCAGCAACTCTCATGATCTGCAAAGTAAAATGACTGATTTTTCATATGGAGTTTGGTTGGTTTAGAGAGCGCGATGTTTGGCTTGTATAATGGCTGTTTCTTATCAGAAAAGGCTGTCTGACGGCCAGGTAGAATGGTGATATTATTCGATATACACCATACACTTAAACTGATATTGATTTTTTCAGGTGGATCTTTTTTTTTTTTTGCTGACCCTGTCTGCAGCAGTATGTTGCTACACTTCGTGCTGACGTGCCTGCCTCTCCAAAACGGGGCCGTGCTGTGCCATCTGTTGTAGGTAATTCACAGACAGTCAGTAAGTACATAACACAACCCCACATCAAATAGTCTGATCTGTCCCTTTAAGAGGAAAAAGTGTTTAAAAATTGACTAAATGAAACACTTATGATTCATGATTTTGTTTATTTATTTATTTTAAACTGATTTATTATTCAATTATACAATATAAAGAACATACAACTTGGAGATGCATATACACTTAACCCCTATTTTTTTCATTTCTTTTCTGAGCATTGTTATTGAATTATTCGTCTTTACTGGCAATAATAATTTTCCTGATGCACAAACCTTGACATTATACAAATACAATAATTATAGTATTGGCGGAACATACTTTGTGGCTTATACATGTGAAGTAAAACAAACAGATGAACAAAAAACAAGTGCACCTGGAATAAAAATAAAAATAAAAACAATGAAATTTTAAGAGAAAAAAGAGGTTACCAGAGATCTGGCATTACCTGTGTTAAAGGTGACCATCTGACAAACCTGTTTATTTTCAACTGTATACTTGTTGTAATTTTCTGTAATTTTCACCTTTTTACCCCGTCTCTCCATTGCATTATCATTTTCTTTGCTATTAAGAGCAGAATTCTCAATTAACAAGTCAAATCTCAAATCGCTACATATTCCAAATCCTGCTTTTAATGAAAGAAATCAATAATATTGTTGTACATGTGTGTTTTTTTATTCTGATTTTTATTTATTTCAGATCTGCCACTGTGTACAGCATCTCTCATTGTTGCATGTAGCCAAAACAAATGTCTCATTGCAGCTTTTAGTTCAGAGTCGGATGTTAAAAATTGTTAGACATCTATGAAGTTAATCTGTTCATTTGTGATGCTTCCAGGTTTATGAACAACCGCGTTCCTCCCAACAAGAGATACCAGCCCACAGAATATGAGCATGCTGCCAACTGTGCCACGCATGCGGTGAATGCACACTCACACAAGCACTCACAGACCACAGAAGTGATCATTAACATGAACAACACACAGATTAAATGACACACTCAGTGAAAGCAGGAAAAAAACAGATCCGGCAGTATTACATAACAGATTAATGAGAGACACCTCCAGATTGATTTTTGTTTTTTTGTTTTTAAACTACACCTACATCAGGCACTTGATGTCAGTTTATATCCTGTGAATTTGTCTGTTTGTGTCTCATGTTTCATTTATGTGATGAATTCATTTAGTTATGGATAATCCCCAGCCTGCTGGGCAGCTCAGTGTTGCACTTCCAGTCGGAGGACCAATGGGAGCGGCTGTCGGCCTGGGTGTACGGGGCGGGGCTCAGCTCGCTCTTCATCATCTCCACCCTGTTCCACACTGTGGCCTGGAAGAAGAGCCACCTACGGTACACACACACACACACACACACACATTTCAACACAATATTTGGACTGGATTGTAACATTGCAGATGATGAACGCGGTTAGAGCCTCTGGAAACCCAACAATCCACAACAGCCTTCTATCATGTAATTTAGGATCTTAACAATAAGCAGGAGGCGATTTGAGGGACGAAGAGGGGGAATGCCATCTCCTGTGTTACCAAAATGACCAAAATTAATCCCCTCGCTCCATCCTTTTGTAACAGAGAGAGTGCAGGGGCAGTCTGCCTGAATCATTGATCCTTTATTGGCCTGAGGTCTGTGTCGATTAGAATCTATGGCCCTGATCATGGCTCTGAAATATCAGTAGTCTAACTGTGTTGTGTATTGATAAATCCATGACGCTGTCCGTGGTGCTGAAGTAGCAGAAAGGGTTTGTAATTGTGATGTTTTCTCTCAGTCCTGCCCTTCTGTGCGTTTCATCTTAAAAAAATACTGAACCAAAATAGTGATTCATATGTTGGTTCACTACTCTTGGGTTGTCTACTAATTGTCTACGGATAACAAACATCTAAAAAGTACTAAAAGTTAGTTTTAATCCAAATTCAAAATATTGTAATTTTCAGTCATTTTGCATCCTTGCAAGATCAACCTGAAGAAAGATTTTCAACACGCCTATCAAAGCCACTGAGACTGTTGCAGGCAGGGGAAGCCCCGCCTTCGCCTTGGGCTGTAAAACACCCTGCACAGAATCATCTCCTCAGTCTTTTTCTCCCCAACCCCTTCTTCTTTTTTTTTTATCATGCCTCAGCCCACATGCATCTTCCAGCCTCTAGATTTACCAGTATACGAGAACCACCATCTCCTCAATCTTTTCACACTTCACCTTCCTTAACCTGACCTCAGCTGAACCCTTGCTGGCGACTGAACTGTCCGTCAGTAGGTGAACTCACTCCCTACCCTGGATGTCACTATCAAAGCATGTTTCTGTGCTGTGCTTGTTCAGCTTGCTAATAAGCTCCACTAACTCCTGTTTAGCTAGCCGAATGGTGTATTTGTTTAGCCTCGCAAACCCCATTCCCACGCCCATTTAGCGTTACGGATGCTAAGTTACAAAGTAGGAATGGCCCCAGAAAATAAGAAATGCTCTCCTAGCGGGTCTAATAATGCTAACGTAGCTAGGAAGGAAGCCCAAATATCACCCATGCCTGTTTTTCTACACTGATATTGGATTGGAATTGGGTGGGATTATGCTTGGACATTTATTGAGAAAATTACACAATTAATTCACAAAGAAATCATAAAAAATGTCGTTGTCAGTTGCTTCACTCAAAAGGGTGCAATAAAATCTGTCTGCTCCTGCTTAAGCTGCCTCTTTGAGTCTGAGCCAGTTCATCAACGGACAGACTATTTTATTTCACAGAACACAGGTGTTGCTGGTCTACAGCTGCCTCGAACAAGCAAGTAACATTATTTAGGATCCATCTAACATGTTGAAACATCAAAAGTCATACAATAACACTAATGATTGAGGCAGTAATAGACCAGTAACTCCCATGTTCTGCGAGGCAAAATTACTGTTTTTATCAAGAGTCTGATACAAAGAGAGAACAGGGTTTGCTGCTTCAGTTCCCCATCAGAAAGGGCTGTCTGAGGGCAAAGTGATGAAAATATTCTACATGTAGCGTACACTGAAAGTGTCTAGAATACATTTTGTTGCTGCCTCTGTCTACAGCAGTGCATTGCTTAGCTTCCTACACCAGTACCCCTGAGAGAGATGTCAGTCAAAATGAGGCCTGCCACACCCACACAGTCTGAGAAATGGTCCAAACAGCAAAAATGAGCTGTTGTTTGAACTGGGTTTTCTAATAGTTATGATCGTTTATTTTCACTCACATTTTTGCAGATGCTTCACGAGACACTCAACTTTGATGTCATATATATTTTTTACTATTTCAAGCCAAATTTCTAGAGGCATTAAAGGATTTAAGAGGAGTGCGTGTTACCTTTTTGCTGCAGAGAGTGAGCAGAAGTTCTGTCCGTCCTCTCACAGAGTCACACTGGAACAAATGTATATCCCTTCCAGTCCAGATTTGTTTATGTGATCTGAAACACACTGATGTTACATGTATAAACAGTGTCAGTCAGTTGTCATGAGGCTGTTTGGTCTCTCTCTGCAGGTCTGTGGAGCACTGTTTCCACATGTGTGACAGGATGGTGATCTATTTCTTCATCGCTGCCTCCTACGCCCCGTGGTAAACAAACTAGCCTGCTATGTGTGTGTGTGTATATATATGTGTGGTAAGTGTGTATATACAGTGTTAGCAGTTATTTGTTCCTGTTCGTGCTTCACCAGGCTGAACCTGCGGGAGCTGGGTCCCTGGGCGTGTCACATGCGCTGGTTGGTGTGGGTCATGGCCTCTTTTGGAACCACCTATGTCTTCTTCTTCCATGAGAGGTCAGTTCATACACACAGTACGTGCATTTAATCTAATTATTTCACTGGTGTGACAAAATAATATCAACTCAAAGTGCTACTTACAAGCTTTTTCTGATCTTACAACTGAATCCCATGATCCTCTTGGAGTTGGGTCAGGTGTGACCTAAGTGTAGGGATACATCAATGTGAGGTTCTCTCCTAGAAATAGCTAATAAAGCTAGTGCTGATCTGATATCAGTGTCCTTTACCCCAGAATTTTAAAAAAAAACATATTTTTCCTCTGACCTGCAGTGCTGTGTATCCATCTAGATTGTTTTGGTGTGAGTTGCCAAGTTTTAGAGACATCGGCTGTAGAGATGTCTCCCTTCTCTCAAATATGATGGAACCAGACGGCACTCGGCTTGTGGTGTTCAAAAACTGAACTGAAAAACTGAACAGCAACATCTCTTTCCAGAAATCATGACCCGATAACTCAACACTCAGAAGGAAGCGTGCATCTACTCATGGACAAGAGGCTCGTGCTCATAACAGCACGGGAAGTAAACATTAATGGCGTCCTACTCAGCTGAGCACAAACCTCTCACCCATGAGTAGATGCACGCTTCCTTCTGCATGGTGATTTGGTTGGTGGGTGTAATTCAATAGGAAGTATGTAATTTCTACATGAGACTACTCAAGACAAGGTTTGTTGATAGAAAAAAAAAAGATTGGCACTTTGAGCACCACAAGCTGAGTATCATCTAGTCCCATCTATCTATAAAACTGGGCAACTCGGACCAAAACAATCTGAACTGATAAATAGCACAGGTAAGAATATGTATTTTGGATTTTTGGGTGAACAGTCCCTTTGAAATCTTTAAACCTCTCTGTCTGGAAATAGTGATGAGGTGTGGAATAAAATGCACGTCTTTCATGCAAAGTTTCAAAATGACCTCTGGACATAAAGTGCAGAAAATGTCTAAATCTACAGTTTTGGTACCGTTATCTGACCACTGAAGTCATTGTCAATAGTTCCACAGTAAAGATCTCTGTAAAGGCCTCTGCCTTCACAGATTTTGAACATTTTCAGCATGTTTTAGTGAAACACAATAATACTGATAACTGTGTAATATGGAATTTTCTATTTACCGTTTCATCTCTATTCTGTAGTTTCCCAGTAGTGTTCCTGATATATTCTAATTTGAACATTCACATTTTAGTTTACATATGTATGCTTTACTGTCAAAATGCTATTTCCCCAAGCCTTTCTAAAAATATTATCCCACATGACCTGATGTAGGTTTCTGCATGGGGATGTAGCTGCATACTGTATATACCCCCTAGTTTGAGAGAGAGGAGGGCATCATCACTCTAACCTATGTCACTGCTCTTTGCTAACGGCTGAGTATCCATCTGCAGAAATACTGGAAAAGAACACAGATGGAGTCACCCTTTGATGTGGATCTGTGGCGTTTGATATTACAGTCTACTTAGTATGGTCAGTTTAATTGCCAATACAACCCAAGCATAAAAAGTCAGTCCACAAACATTAGTAGTCTGAACATTAACTGCTATTTAAAACATAAAAGATCAATGGTGAGAACCCACCTACACAGAGCACAACACTGTCTCAGTGAAGTGGAGGATAGAGAAAGGCAGGTGCAGCAACACACCTCAACATCAGACCAGAATAGATGATGCTAAAAACTACAGCGGCTGTGTGGTCAGAACTTCTAGCAAGTGTCATCCCTGGAAGAAAACTCAGAAAAAGCTAAGCGGACTGATGAGTTGACATTATTTGTCCCAAAGGTAAGAATAATTTTCCATGCTGAAATCTCCCCTCTGTATCAGGTATAAGATCATGGAGTTGATCTGCTACACGGTAATGGGAGTTTTTCCTGCCTTGGTCATCCTCTCAATGGTGAGCACGCTCATTCAGTCTCATAGTCTCTGAGATTCTGTCATTCTCTTGTTCTAACATCTTTAAAACTTCTGCTTCTTCCCAGCCGGAGCAGTCGGGGCTGTACGAGCTGCTGGTGGGCGGAGCCTGCTACTGTCTGGGGATGGTCTTTTTCAAAAGTGATGGCATCGTCCCATTCGCTCACGCCATTTGGCACCTGTTTGTGGCCATGGGAGCAGCCATACACTACTACGCCATCTGGAAGTACCTCTATGCCCAGCCACCCAATCAGGTCCAGACCTCCAGATGACATCAGCACTGACCTCACAAGGAAGTGGCTCCTGTGTTTGAGCAACTTCAAGGGGATGATGTGAGCTGTGTCCTGATTCAGATGCTGCCTCCTTTGGAAAGCAAGTAGGCTGAACCTCCCGCCAAAATAAGACGGTGTAGCCTCACAGCAACAAAAACTAACTAATGGTGCGTTCAGGTGATCCTCGTCAACTCAGTTATTAATGTCTGTATGGACCTAATATCATGGAAATCTATCCAGCAGTTGTGGAAGCATTTAATTTAAAAACACAGATGTGAAGCTTATGGTGGTGCTAATGGCTTGGGGGGTTTAACCCAAGTCACTGAGATACATCATCTGGGAACCATCCATCCAGTATTTTTCAGTGGATAAGTAAAAACGCTGGTGGCCCCAGAGGGATTTCATCGCAATCCATCCAATAGCTCTTGAGATATTTCAGTCTGGAACAAAGTGGTAGACCACCGGATTGGCCGACACTGCCATGTCTAGCATGAGACCATTAGCATGGGTGAAGAACCAGAGATCAAACTCAGGCAGGTGTAATGGTAACTAAGTTTAGAGTATCAGTTGTAATGTTTCGCAAAGTCATCCTCCAGTCATGTTTTAAACAATATGAAATGCACTGCAAGAAGTAATGAATTGTGTCTAATATGCTCTTTTGCAAAATAAATTTAAATACCTTGTTAAAGTGGCTAACATATAGCAGATGCCACACCGGATTGCTAACATTAGCCAACGTTCGCTGACAGTAGCTAACTTAAGATGTGACTATATTTCGCTTTTACAGGTACCCTTCAGCAACATCTTTTAACCATCTTCAAAATGTGGTATTCTCTCCAACATAGACGAGTCTAGCACAAAGCGTATCTAAATAGAGGAAACAGAAAAGTAGAAAGTTGACTGACGTTACAAAAGGGGCAGGTTTTTGGTAACAGATCAGTTCACAGTCCAATTTAAAACAACAAACCAAACCTAAATCAAAAACCTGAGATTACAAATTCAGTATACAACAACAAATACACAGCTGGTCCAGTAAGTTTACAGCTACTGGGCATGCACAAGCTTCGTTGCTATGGTTACGTGTACTATATGTGCACTGTTGGGGTAAATGTTTACCTGTTTGACAAAACTTTCTCAAACATGGACAAACACAGATTGAACATGTCAACTCTGACCCAAACATCTCCAAAGAATTTCAAAAAAGGACAGACAGCCATGGTACACCAAACAAATTCATTAATATTATTTAAATGTATCTTAAATATGCTATGATTATCACCATATCAGGGCAGTTAGTATGTAACACTGGCTTTTTGTGTGACCTCAAACACCTGGTAAATATAGTGTGATATTTTTCGGACTTTGTGAGTAGATGAGGGCGTTTGAACGCACCATTAAGTAATTGTAGGATATTGTGGTGGATACTGGAAATAACACACCAAATGGGTCAAAAGTGGAGGCTGCGTTTGGGACATTCCGGCCCGTTGTGATAACTCTGCACTTCAAAGGAGGCAGCCTGTTAACCAGGATGCGGCTTTTGGTTTTCGCCAGTCCAGTTTAGTTCAGTTTCAAGTTATTTGTTCAGGAATTTTGCTTTCATTCCAACGATCAGGGGTTCAATTACTATTCTTGGAGATTTCTCTCTCTCTCTCTCTCTGTGGTGCACATCCAGATTCAGTGTTCAGAAGCTGAATTGGAGGCATTGTCTTATTGTCAAGAGGAGGACAATGTTTACAATTAGCTGACTCGACTATCATAATTACTTTTAGGATATTATTTAAAGTATTATTATTATCATCATTAACAGGAAGTGCCGTTTTGGTTTAAATATATTTAGGAGGTTGCAACATCAGTAATTTACTATTCCAATTCAGAGCTTTAGATAGTATTATTACTGTTATTGTTATTATTAGTTGTGCTATCTACACTGTAGGACACTATATGGTTTAACAGCGGTTGCTTCAGTCGGTGATTTACTGTGATTTCCAAGTCACGCATGACTGTAGAATGATCTTTTTATGTTGAACATACAGATATTTATGGTTTTAGTCTCGGAGACTTTACCTGTGTGCTTCCACATTTATTATCAGGCTCTACACAGTAGATTATCAAGCATAATTACTGAATTCTAATAGTTTACTGTTGTTGATTAGGTTTAGTAAGTGAAGATGTCATCAGTACGATTTATACAGTATATATTTATCACTGACGTACAGTATATGTTTATTTCATCTCTATTTTCTTCTAATGTGTTTATAGTGTCAGCTGATTATCTTCGTCATCTTCAACCTAACGAATGGACCCATTTGATAGAGTTTGTTATATGGTTGAACCTCAGAAGAGAAAAACCACTGTCTGACTCAGCACTGCCAGAACTGACTGACCTACTGCCGTAACCGATAGCACACTACTACCATATATACATCTCACACTTGAAAGGAAACTGAAGCTATAGTATTGTTGAACAATCCGGCCCAATATTAAGGCATCTCAGGTGTGTGTGTGTGTGTGTGTGCGCGCTTGTGTGTGTGTGTTTGTGTGTATGTATCCTATAATATCTGACTCCCATGAATCCAAAGCCTCTAATCGGCTGAGTCTATGTTTACACGTCAACGCATGTACCTTGAACACATAAAAAGTATATTTGAAATATGTATGTACTCTTAGTGTTAAGCTGTATGTGGTGGCACACGGTTTATTGGACGAGCTCGTGATAAATGTGGCTGAAGGACCAAAAGGTCACACGGTCTAATATTCAAAGGTGTAAAATACTTTTTTGAAACCTCTGCTCCTGTTCGATGTATTTTCACTGCTGTCTGTCTCTCAGGATTTGGATCATTTGGGCTTAAATGCCTGTGAAGCCACATTCAAGGACCACTAAAGCTGCAGCAATGAAAATCTGCATACAGAATCAAATAGCTGTGAAGCTGCTTTCTTTAATGCTGGCACCGCTCCACACAGCTTCGCTTGCTTACTCACAAGTAGGGCAGCAGCCCCCAAAACTTTTCTCCTTTACATATGAGTGATATTTACAAGGTGACCGAACAGGAGAACACTTTAAATAGATAGTTCGGATTTTCCGTAGTGGTGAGGTAATTATGCAGAGTCAGTGTACTGCCGACAGTAGATGGAGGTCGTCACGCTCCCGGTTTGGGGAAGCAGCAGTAGTACCAGTGTAGGAAGCTAAGCTGCTGTGGACGGGGTCGGCAGCAAGATTTATTTTAGCCACCTAAAAAAATTCAATATCAGTTTAATGGTACGCTGCATTAGAATATTTTCACTGCTTAACTTTGCTGCCAGACAGTCCTTTCTAATGGGAAACCACTGTTATATAAGCCAAATATCACTCTAACCAAACAAACCAAACTCCATAGGCGAAATTGGTAATTTTACCTCGCGGAGCGCGGGCGTTGCTGGTCGACTGTTGCCTTGATCTGTTAGGGTGTTTGTGTTATTGTGTGACTTAAGCATTTTAAAAGGTGAGTTTGGATTCACCTAAGTTACAAAATAACACAAACTCACTAACAGAACAAGGCAGCAGTAGACCAGCAACTCATATTTTATGCAAGGTAAAATGACTGTTTTTGCCACAGGAGTCTGGTGTTTTTGGAGAGAGCGACATTTTGCTTATATAACGGCTGTCTAAGGCTGTCTGACATCAAGGTAAAAATAAAAAGGTAAAAATATTCTAGATATAGTGTTCACTTAGACTGACATATATTTTCTTAGATGGCGACAAACACATTTCCTTGCTGACCCTGTCCACAGCAATACATTGCTTGGCTTCCTGCTGCTTCCTCAAACTTGGGGCAAGCCAATCAACATCTACTGTCAGTAATACTCTGAGGATGGATAAGCACCTCATACAACTCCACTTCTAATAATCCAAACTGTCGCTTAAAAGCAGATAAGATTAAGATACAATATTACAAATATAACAGCAGGAGATGTGTTTGTAGATAATAAAAAAGGAACTATAAATGAGAGCTTTGCCCACAAAATTTGCATTTAAGTTTGCATTAAAATACACTGTGATAATCCCATGTAAAATTAATTTGTTTTCTTTCAAGCAAGTGTAGTTCTAGAGTAAATGAGGAAGGCAAATTGCTTTATTTTACAATGATAAGAGGTGATTAGTGGATCCACGCCAAAAACAAACTGTCTGTTCCTCAGCCTGTGGCCGAAACTTTCAGCTTTTTAAAAGATATCCTGCTCAATTGCAGACAAACAAAGAATCAGCTGTGCAGGACTTTTCTCATTTGCTGCATAACTGCCCCTGAACATACACTTTCATTTCAAAACTTCATAATGCTCATTCCTCACTAACTAAAGATTTTTGTAGTGACAACTTACCAACCAGCACATAAATGCATCATTATGCTCTAGGGTCCAAAAAGAACACCATCTAGTGACAAAAAAACACCAGAATTCAAATAAATGTATTCACTATTTCAGATATCTGACCAACAAACACACCGGGGTTAAAAAATGATTTGGATTTAACACAAATCTTTGATATTACATATTTTGTTTTTTAATCATTAAGGAGT
>JAJHUR010006894.1:1945-21106 GCA_027495735.1 Lutjanus campechanus | reverse complement strand
TGATTTTAGGTATTTAAAATGTTTTTAAGCAGCTGAAAATTTATATAAGTGTTTCTTTGTATATATATTAAAGTTATGGGGCATTTTTGCCTTTAACTGGTATAATATATATCAGCAGAAAACAGTCAAGAGGCAGACAGGATATGTAGAGAGAAAGAATAAGACAGCAACAGAGACCTAAAAAGGAGGCATTGCGGTTTACGAGGGATATGTCTTAGCACCTTTGACACTTGACACCCTAAGAGCAAGCAATTTTTGTATCAAAAACAAAACATGAGAGCTTTATGTGTCTTATTTTCTCTACAGGATGGGTTAGGTTCTTAAAATCTCTGCACAAACAGGCTGGTGCAAGACTTTTTTTAAAAAAGCTTAAAAAAAAGCTTTTAGGCTGCAGGTCAAAAACTGAAACTGATTCTCTCACAAAGATGTCGAAACAAGAACACACACATTAAAATCCAATCTAGTTAGCAAATCTCCAAGGTCACAGTCACTTTGATGACAGTGCAGACTATAAAACAGCTGCAACAAAACATTTATAGTGTCAGAATTTGCATGGCACATAAACCTGGCAGGGTGGGGGCGTGAATTTTTAATGCGGAAGGCTTAACATGACGCAGCAAAAAAAAATATAAAGCATGTTTCATGAAACTGTGCAGCAAGAAACCCAGTCTAAAGTCACATCCAAACCCTTTTAGTCTGAAATCATGGCTATTATTCTCAAACCTCAATAAACTAAACTATCCTAAGTCCCCCCTCTTTCGGAACATCAGTCAACTTTCTCCTTTCCTGTACTTAAATATGCTACGTGCTTGGCATACCTATGTGGAAAACAAAACCAAAATTGAAGATAGTTCAAAGATGGGGCACCTGTAAAAGTGACATATATAGTCACATCTTAAAGTTAGCTAATGTTAGGTAATGGTACCTAGGTTACAATTTATGTTGATTAGCTAAAGTAGCTAGTGTTTTGAAAACCCTGACTGTAACCTATCAGATGCAATTGGCAAACTAACAGTTGATGTAGATTAGCTAGATAGTTAGATAATTAATTTTACTACAGAGGAAAACAATACCTAAATATCTACCTAACATTTTTTTTTTAATTTCCTGTCTCGGTACCCTAATACATACAAATTTAAAAATTTAAAATGCTGGTTAATATACTGATACCATAATTTATTTTACTCTGAATCTGCCCCAATAATCCCATATCAGTGTGCCTCAATAAAAAAAAGATATATATAAAATTAAATTAGCTAAAGTAGCTATTTTTTTCTAACAGTAGCTATCAGATGTAACTACCAAACTAACAATTCATGTAGATTAGTTAAATAGTTAGCTAGAGTTTTGCTATAAAGCAAAACTAGCTAAATATCAAGATAACAATTAATGTTGTTTAGCTGGTTAGCTAGCTTTTTTAAAGCTAACTTTAGCTTTTAAAAAAAACTACATATGTTGCTTTCATGTGTCCCCCCACAACATCTTTTATCCATCTTCAAAATTTGTTTTTCATTTCAATATAGCCTAGCCTAGCACGTAGCATATTTAAGTATAGAAACAATAAAGGAGAAAGTTGACCGACCAATTAACAGCAAGGAGTGTCTTCAGTAGGTCTTTCTGGCTTCTACTGAAATAAAACCGATGCTCCAGTATCAAAAAGCTTGTCTCTAAACCCAAAATTAAACGTCTCTCCAGTCTACTGAGGGCTATCACTGCATCTGTGCAATTATTTAGGGACTTGTGGGTGAGGAACTGAATTAATCTAATGGTGTCAGGATGTCATGTCACAGTGGATAAGAATTAGCACCTTCTTAACAAGAGCGCCAACAGACTGCCGCTCTAACAAGGATGGAAAAAAGCAGGGACAAAAACAGGGGGGGCAATGTGTAACATGGGACAAAGAGAATTAAAACACACACATACAGTATATGAAACATTTAGCACATATGCAGCCAAATACACCCAAAACACACGTATACACACACACACCAATAAACAAATGATCTCACCCACATGTACACAAACAAGCAAACAAACAAAGGGATACACCAACACGCTAATCCACTCAGGCCATTGTTGTCACCGAGGCGTAATCCTGGAGTCGATGACTAGCTTAATCTAAGTCACATGACTATAAATACACACAATCTAATCTACACATACACACAAAGAGGAGCATAAACATACAAAGAACTAATCGCAGCATTGTCAAATTTGACTGACAGCTGGTCAATTCGAGATCCTTAGCCGCTACTAGCAGCAGCTTCTTTCAGCCAATAGCAAAGGAGCTGCATGATGATATCATTGCTCTCAAACTGAGGCTTTGTCCTCTACATGAATTTGATATTAGAGCAAGGCAGGTGGCTGATATAATTTACCCGATATTGGCTGCACACAGTAATATCTGTCTGTATTGGTATCGGCGCATATGCTGTCAAATTTTTTTTGCTTTGTTTTCATTATTTTAGTTTTCAGTTTTGTAGTGTTTTCTTCCTGCCTAATATCAGCATACTGGTCTCAGAAATCTAATATTGCTCGGGTCCTATTTGATGTACCCGATAAGGATTGAAAAATACATTTAAATTACAAACTGTTACATAATTGTAACATTCCCGCCCACACCAATTAAAACTTTCTGTTGAAGATGTAAAATATTTTGAATGTAGATTGATTTTATTTTAAAATGTGTTGTCAGCTTGAAAATAAAAAAAAGACCTATATTTACTCTTACCATATGATAGATAGATAGATAGATAGATAGATAGATAGATAGATAGATAGATAGACAGATAGACAGACAGATAGATAGATAGATAGATAGATAGATAGATAGAGATATTGATATTTATTGATATATTGATGCCATAATTTTTCTTTACTCTGAATCAACATTGGCCCCAAGAATCCAATAAACACACATTAAACAAACATTAAATGTTATTGTTATTCTAACTGTTTGAAAGCAGTTAGAATTATTTTAACTTAATTGTAATATTTTAATTTAATCTTTTCTTTCTTTATTTTTATCTTCTGCTGCCTATGTCCATCCTATGTCATTTGCCAAATGCTGGTGAAAAATGATGGGTAGATTTTAAAAAGCTGATTCCCCTCCATGTTCCTTTGATAAGAGATAATTGTACCTTATTTTTACACTATTTAACACTTATGACGAAATGGAAATGTGTTTAGATTACTAAAGTTTTTAAAAAATATTAAAAAACTATTTTCTCTGCTGGTAATTTGGAATGAATGCAGACAAAACTACACAAGTGGCACACAAAAGAGGTAAAAATATGACTATGCGGTCATGGCTTTCACCTATAATTCTCTTCCACCACTGAAACCATGGCAACACTATGATGTTCTCATGCCCTTATATGGGCGTGTGCACATCGCCCTTAACACCACATTACAACAGTGTCCGATGAGATTAGCTGATCAATACCAGGCTGATATCAAATACCATTATCTGCTCCAGGAACAAATATGCCATTATGGGATGCTGCCCCCATGACGACAGGGGTTGCCGGGTATCATGTGTTTCATATTGATCAGCGCATGATTTACAGTTGATGGTCAGTGCAGGTAATGGATAACGATTTCCACAAGACAAACACACACATACAGTATATGGCAACAAAATGGACAATTATCTGTGAAAATAATGTGTTTCTCATTACGGATATGAGCTCATCAATAATTAATGAGGCAGATTAGTGTGTGTGAGCGCATCTGCCAGTAACAGATGAATATTAAACAATCAATATCTTCCTGTAAAACACAGTCCAGAGACCAAAACAACTGCAGCTATCAATCCAATAAGTGACTGTGTGATTATGTCAGAGATTTGAACACAACTTGTCGTCACAGTGGCGGTAAGCAGACAGGAAGTGGGCCAGAGCCTGAGCAGGAAGTGAGACGACCTGAGTAGACACAGGCAAGAGTCGGATAAGATCAAACATGTGATTTAAGTCAAAAAGAGATAACCGAACACAGGGATAGAGTGAAAGATCCTCTAAGAAGGGACAGTAAAGTGTCAGATAAAGGTAAACGTCCTTCAAATGTCTTATGCACACATCCATTTCTCTGTGAGATGTTTAAATGTTTATAGTTCCTCTTAAATAAATGAGCAGCTCAAATGTATTATCAGGCCTCCCAGCATGACCCTCGTGAAAACTTCCATGACTTTTCCATGACTTTCCCCAACAAAGTTCCAGAGCACTTCCACAAAACTAAATATTTTATTCCTCCGTGGCTCGCTAATGTTGCTTTTTACCTCGGTGAAGTCCTGTTTTAATATGTATAAAGTTTTTTTTGTTTTTTTAAAAAAAAAGCTCTCACAGGGGTTTCAGAAATGTCCAAAAAACAGCTAAAAAACCAACATCTATAATACAAGATGGTGAAAGAATAAGTTGTGAAAGAAAATCTCACATTTGATGATATTCCAGAGGCTCTAGGAGCCTCATTTAATGGATAAAAACACTGAAGAAGTTATAAAAACATGCTTATACTCTTTCACTTTGTTTTTTCCTACCTTGGCCCTTATCTGTCCTGAAGTCGACACTTTGCGGATCAACTTGTGCGACGTCTCTTCTTGTTCCCCGTCGCTGTCTGATGACTCTTCTCCAGCTTCTCCAGCCTGCGAGAAGACAAAGAGTTACTGAAACTTTGAGCCAGATATCACTAATATACAACATCTGGGGTCCTTTAAAGCACAAATTTACTTAAAGAGATAGTTTAGTAGAGACTATTTGAAGTGGGGTTGCATGAGGTAAATAGATTTTTATAAGCAAAATATGACTCAACCAAACTCCATCAGCAAATACAGAAAATAGTGGTCTACTGTTGCCTCTATCTGTGTAAAAGGTTAGTTTGGATTCACCAAAGTCACACAATATCACAAATAAACTAACAACGAGGCAGCAGTACACCAACAACTCCCATGTTGTGCAAGGTAAAAATGAATGATTCTGCAAAAGGAGTCTGGTTGAGGGAGCGATATTTGGCTTACATAACAGTGGTTTCCAGTCAGAAAAGGCTGTCTGACAGCAAGGTAAAGCAGTTAAAATATTCTAAATATAGCGAACTCTTAAACTGATATGGATATGCATTGCTCAGTTTCTGTACTCCTGCTGCTTGTTCAAACTGGGGCCGTGCCGACCGCCATGTACTGTAAGTATTCACATAGATAAGTACCTCATACAACCCCACTTCAAATAATCCAAACTACCCCTTCAGTTTTGACTTTTTGCCACACAGAAGTCCTGTGTCCTGTAACCAAAACCTAGGAGAAACTCTTTTTAGGAGAAACTCTCATTTGCTGCATTTGGTTGATAGGATGCTATTCTGATGACTGTGAGCAATCCAATCGGCTTTAGCTGCATCTGTTAAGTGATCTGCAGCTGCCAAGTTTACTGTACTGTTTACTGTTTTTAGACTGCATTTCTACAAAAAACAAGTTAAGAAAAAAACATAGCCATTTTAGAAAGTCTTGGGTTATATATATGAGTTTGTCACACCACAGAAACATGTATCACAAACCACCCAGACACATCTGAATGATTACAAAAATTGCTACGGATATAAAATTATGTCTAAAACCTGGAACTGAAGTGAGCTGAGGTGAACTGCTGTCTGATTTGGCCTGAGAGAGGTTAGTTTGTAATTGACCGTTAGGGAGGGTGAGGGGGAGGGGGAGGCGGTGTTGATGTTCATGTGTTGGTTCATGAGGTTTATAGTATAGTGGTGGGGGACCACAGCTTCGGCACGTCACCGAGCCATGTTTCAGGTCAACGCAAAACATCCTGACCACAGAAATGGTGAACAACAGGATCCAGTACGACAGTTCAGTTTTCACATGTTTTCAGCAACTGTGTTCTAACATTTATAATGTATCTGGAGGAAAAACTCCCTTTTTCCTTTATACAGACTTAAAAATTTTCTTTTAATTTTAGTTTTTGCATCATTTTATCCTTGTAGACATTTGTGTGAGATTTTGTCAATGTAGTAAGTGAGGTCACTGTGACCTTGACCTTCGACCACCAAAATCTGATCAGTTCACTCTCCAGTCCAAGTGGATGTTTGAACCAAATCTGAACATTCACGAGAATGGGGCAGACGTGAGGTCACTGTGATCTCGACGTTTAACCTCCGAAATTTTATTCAGTTCATCCTTGAATCCAAGTGGACTCTGGTGTCCCTGAGATATGCACTGACAAGAATGGGACAGAGGTGAGGTCACAGTGACCTTGAACTTTGACTGCCAAAATCTAATAAATTAATTATGGAGTCCTAGTGGACATTTGTGCCAAATCTGAAGAATGCTGCCAGCACAGACGCATACAAATGTGAAGAAAATTACGTTAAACTAAACTGACTGTATCATCAGCTGTTTGTTTTTTTTAATTCTGTCTATTCAGACAAAAAAAACGTGCACAATGAAGTTAAAGCATTTAAAATAAATATGATTTGGATCAGAAAAAGGTCACTAGTAATGTTGCTAGCTGCTTTATCAGAAAAAAAAAAGTTGCCAAAGGGGTCTTAAAATTCGCCAAATGCAGCGAGAAAGTTGTTATGTTGGGAGCACTGCATGATGGTTTAAAAGCTGTTTTCCCAGATTGTTTTCCACTCCATCAGGGATAAATTCTGTTAACTGTTAAACTGTTCGAATTATTCATGTATTTCTTCTGTGTTCCTGTGTCCTTTAAAATTTCAAATTAGAAGGACACTTCATAAATATTGGTTATATATGTGTAACTTTAAATTATGAACCATAAACTACATTTTAGATTCCTATATTGGCAAAAAACACCAGGGTCATTGTCTCAGGGTCATCAGTGGTAGCTAAAACCCTTCAGAGATCTCCTTGGGTAATTTTTGAGAAATTTATTTACTCCTGTAAAGATATAGAGAATTGGGACTCACTTCTCAGTCATTTTGCTCTTGCGAGGCTCTTCTACTTGCCACTCATAAAACGAAAAATGACTGAAATACAGTTTGACCACTGAAGATGCCCTGTTCACACCTTTCCCCCGGGTGTTTCACCTTACTGGAAATGAATAAACAGCTTTGGACTTGTTCTTTTCTGATGAACGCATGGTTTACGTTTTGATTCACCACTTCCTGTGTGCTGAGAAGTTTCAACTGTTTACTTTCAGACTTTGGCCCATACATGGTCAGGATTCAGACGTCCAGTGCCAAGTTGCTGTGAAATCCCTACTGTTTTTTTTTTTAAAAAAGGCTTCTATGGATGTTCTTTCAGCTGAAATCTATGAGGGCTCTACAGCACATGTCTTATTTCCCCTGCAGGATGAGTAGAGTTGAGTTTATATCATGTAGGAACAGGCAGGTGTGGGACTGAAAAACCAGTCTTACACACTTGCAGACCTCAGGTCATAAACTGACTCTGAGTCTCCCTATGACATAAACTAAGTCAGCATATAATTTGATAAATGCTGAGATGATGTGAAATCACCACAACTCACATTAAAAAGAGAAAAAAATATCTGAAATTAACAAGTTTTGTGAATGTTTAAAACAGTTTGCCACCCCCTCCTTTTAAAATGCAACAAAAATAATCAACAGTGTCAACAGCAAAATGTATTTTAGCCAATTTTTAAAAAAAAAACTATCAAAAAAATCAATATCTGTTTGAGTAGGAGTGTCACAATTTCAATATTAAATTGAAAACTGATCAAAATCAAAGGCAGAATCAGTGAATCCCTGTATTGATTTTTTTGTCTTCATCCCCGCCTACTTGTGACGTCCAAAGAAAAAACAACACTTCAAAGTGCAGCTTGCCGTCTGTTATATCACAACTGATACCAAATAGACTACAGTCTACCATAAAGACTGTTTTTAAGAAGAGGCAGATGTCAGGGCATAAAACCAATAATCTGTTGATCTTTACAAACTGAAACTTGATAGTCTAACAATGGCAAAGCTGTCAAATAGAAAAATCATGACACCTAAAAGTTTAAGTTTCAGTGCTTTACCCTGCTGTCAGAGAGCCTTTTCCAACAGGAAACCACTCTTATATCAGCCAAATATCACTCTCTCCAAAGCAACAGTAATTTTACATCACAGAACACAGGAGTTCCCCATCTAACCACTGCTTTGATTAGTCAGTTTGTTTGTGTTATTGTATGACTGGCGATTCTGAACTAATCTCCTAATCCTAAACACACCAAATTAACACAAATAACACAAACTAACTAACCGATCGAAGCAGCTGCAGACCAACAACTCCTGTGTTCTGTGAGGTAAAATTACTGTTTTTGTCTATGGAGTTTGGTTGCTATGAGAGAACAATATTTTGCTCACATAACAGCAGTTTCTTGTCAAAAAAGACTGTCTGACGGCAAAGTAAAGAGGTGAAAATATCCTAAATATTGTGTACACTTAAACCATTTTCTTTAGGTGGTTAAAATACGTTTTGCTGCTGACCCTGTCCACAGCAGTGCATCACTTAGCTTCCTAAACCAGTGCTCCTGCTGCTTCTCCAAACTGAGGGCGACCACCATCTACTGCTCCACTTCAAAAGATCCAAACGTTCTCTTTAAGGTGTCCAACTGACATGCAACTGTAAAGCAAATCTGGCACTACAGATTCAGTAGTTGGTCCTTACGAAGCAGTGAAACCTGAAAGTAAATCCCTGCTGCTATATTTTTACACAGACTTTTGCAGCTTTAAACGAACAGTAGACTGAATGGTACTTACAATATGAGTCCTTTCAGAGTCCGCTTGGGGAGACCCCAGAGACTCGCCGTGCTCTGCCACATACAGGACGTTGGGGTTCAGTTTGGACGCCATGACGATCTCACGGAGGGACAGAGAAAGTGAGAGGATAGAGGTCTGGAAGATGAAGAAATGGATGCAAAGTTTTTCCTGGGTGCAGAAGAGGACGACTTCTGAATAAAAGAAGAGAAAGAAGAGGAGGAAAAGAGTGGAATTTGGCGAGGTGAAAGCTCGGCTAAGAAGAGGAAAGAGAGGAGAGGATGACGAATGGGACAGCAGGCTCCGGGACGCCACACTCGTCCTCTCGCCGATCTCTCTATCCGCGGCCAACTCTGGAAAAGATGGAGGAATGAATTATTGATTAGGAGAGAAAAAGAGGAGAGGAGGAGGAGGGGAGAGCTGGCAGCCCCCTCACTGGAAGTTAAGGAACATATAAACAAACTCTTCTTCTTCGACTACTATTAATCACTCTTCCTCCTCGTCTGTCACCCTATACTCCTTCAGTTAGAGAGACAATGACGGCTACTTCTCTTTCTTGGTTCCGCTTCACTTTTTCCTGCGCTGGTGAGAAAATACTTTGAGGTTTTACAGTTTATAAAGCCCTCCCTGTATGTTTAAATAGAGTCGAGCTGCAATGATCAGTCAACTAAATTAACTGCCAAACACTTTGGTAATTGATCAATCACTTTGAGTACTTTATAAGGAGAAAAAGTTAAAAATTCTCTGATTTTAGCTTCTGTAATGTGAATATTATCATTTTTTACTCCTTTATAACAGTGAACTGAATATCAGAGGGTTGTGGGCAAAAAAATTGAGGACATCAACTTGAGTTTTTAAGGATCAAGCAACTAATCAATTAATCAAGAAAATAATGAACAGATGAATCATACATGATTCAAAAGTGAAAATAATTGTTAGTTGCAGCCCTACAAGTTGTATTTATTCAGTTTAATTCATCTTAAAATTTCTAATGTTTACTTTCCCAGAACTTATATGAGTTATTCTAACTCTAGAATTAGTTATTTTAATTCTAAAAAAAACACAATCTGAGTGTTAGCATACTTCCCAGCATGCATTGATTCAGTTCAAACCCCTTCTTTTTTATAGCTTGAAAACATATATGATATATATGATATATGATAAAAATTTTCTTTCTGTTCTGCAAACACGTCTTCTCAAGAACAACTGAATTAATATCAAGTTTATTTGACTGGAAAAGTTTATTTGTTTTGAATCTTTAAAATAAATAAATGTTAAAAAACAAACAAACCTCACCTTGCCATTTCAAATTCAGTCAACTTAATATTTCTAGTAGTCTATTTATTTTCAGAACACTTCATAACTTATAAACATGAGTTCTTCTAACTTTTGACTTGAAGTGACAAGTTGAATAAATGTACTGTACAGAGTTCAATCAACTCATTAAATTAAAGTTGTTTAAAAACATGATCAGCATATTAGCAGGCTTCCCAGCGTGCAGTGTGGGTTAAAACTCTTGTGAGAACCTTATTTTATAGTTTTAAAACAAATATGAAACTTTACTGCATGTCTCTAATACAATTTAAGATTACTCAGGGATCGACTGATTGATCACAAGTCATGGTTGCTCAATAATGACTTCAATTAACTCATTAAATTAAGTATCCTAAAAAAAAAGTTATAAGAATATTAGCAGAGACCTTTTTATAGTTTGAAAACATAAATGATGAAATGTTGCTGTGTCTCTCTACACTTTAAGATAAGTCAGTGATTGATTGTTAATCAATTGACTGACTGATGACAAGTCAAGACTGTACTGCAAACATAACTGAATCAAGTTTGTTCAACTGGAAAAGTTCATTTGTTTGGAATCATTAAAATAAAATAAATAAAATTACCTCAACTTGTCTTTTCACAGACAACTTAACATTCTGAAGCAGTGCAGACACTAACAAAGTTAAAACAAATAGTTTATTTTTACAGTGTAGGGACAAATACAGCAGGAGGATGATGGTAACGATCATATGGCTCATTACAGGAAGACATACCCTGCACTAACATCACATATGGACGCATGTGCATGCTTTAGTGCATGTGGAACAGCCGCTAAGTGTCATATATGAGCGTGCACCTACAAAGTGCATATATGCAGGCTGTGTGTGCGCGCGCGTTTCCTTGATTACGATGTGGACACAAAAACCTGTCTGCATCTCACTTCACTGCCGCCCCCGAATGATAGGCTACCAAACTTGAACGCATAAACGTTAAGAAAAAACAGACTGACATGTAAGAACTGTGCACACATATACGGGACTTCGGCGTGTTGTGATGTGTTTTTGCGGCTTTCGGGTTAAAAAAAAAGAAAAGAAAAATAAACAAAATCTGATGCACAACAGGCTGTCGTGCGCCTCAGCCAGCTTGATCATTCATTCCGTCCATATCGCTGTTTACTGTAAGGAGCTATCGGCGGCAACATAAATTTCCAATATTCAATTTGACTCCCGCATTTTGGTCAAATGGGCTCAGTCGGCTCAGCTGTCACAAACGCGAAAACATAAATCAGCGACCTGCCTGCCTGCCTGCCTGCCTGGACGGCCACCACCTCCTCCTCCTCTGCACTAATATAAGCCGCTCCGTGCTCTCATGTGTCGATAAAATATGGATATTATTTACCTTTAATGTCGCCCTCCTTCTCCCCCGGTGGAGGTGAATCAGCGACGGTGTCTCCCGCTCACGTTGCCCGGCCTGGGTCGCTTCTCTGCCGGTGTTTTGGTGCTGGCAGGCGGGCGGGCGGGGGGTCAGCGGCGGCGGCAGCGGCAGCAGCGTGCGGGTCTCTCCGGTGGTGCTCGCCTTGCAGAGAGAGACGCGGTCATACGCATAGCGTCGGAGCGGATCTGAATCAGGTAGGAAGAGAAGGAGGGGGGGAGGGAGGAGAGGAGGTGGAGGAGGAAGAGGAGGGAGCAGGGGGCGAGGAGAGAGAGAGAGAGAGTAGAGAGATTTGAAAGCGGCCGTGTTGTCGAGTCGCCTCCAGTCGCTCTTCGGAGGTTAAACGGAGAGCAAACAACGCGCACACGCACGCATGCGCGCACAGGAGAGTGCGCGAGGGAGACAGTAAATTAACGGATACTAACAAATATGAACCGGTGAGTAAGGAAAGTTTTTAAATCAAAGTCGAGATTATTTTAAGCCTTTTGACCCTATTAGATTCAATCCCCAGTCATACTTTGAACATAACATGTTTTTTTTTTAAATCACAAAAAGCCATTTCTTCCGTATTTTTAACATAATAAATATGACACGATCTTAACTAGAACCAACCCGTTTCAAACAATCATATCATGACATCCACAGTAGAAACAGTACTGAAATGTCACTCAGTTACAAGTTAAACTACTGGTGTTGAAAAATACACAAGTGAAAGTACAAAGTATTCTTCTCAGAACTAGTCCCAGTATTTTTTGAGAGAGGGGGGTTGTTGTTGTTGTTGTTTGTTTTTTTTTGTTTTTTTTGTAATTTGAATTGGCCTTATTTACATCAAAAATGTAGATGAAAAGTTTGGATATAATTCAAATTGTACCCAGAACTCAATTATCATTTTAAAAGTAACTGAGTAAATGACATGGTCTAATGCATGTAAAATTACAGACTTGGAAATATCCTCCTAATAGTACAAGTAGCCCAAAAAATACTTAATTACAGTTATTTGTGAAGTTGTAATAAGTTACTTCCATCCCCATACACCCACCTGTCAATCTATCTTCAACTTTCAGAAGTGCAGATCACCAAAGCTATAAATTCATTAGTTAGTTAGCTAGCTAGCGGCCTAGCAACATTATGGTACATTGTGTCTTCCAAGATGTTCACCACCTCAAACCTTGTTCTGCTTCACCAAAATACTGTGATTACCTGCCTGCTGGCTAGAAATGTATTCATTTTGGGGAAAGTGGTATCTGTGACAGCAGGTAAAGAGTGAGGCATTTTACAGTGAACAGCTTTAGCAGCTAGCTAGCATTAGCTACATGGAGCATACAATGGGTTCAGGGCTGGGCCTCAGTGATTAATGTTACTGTACAAACACAACGTAATTACTTTATTCACTGATTTGGGTAAAACTGGATCATGTTTTATGGAGAAAATGCTTTCTGTTTTTTCCTTCGATGTCCTCTAGCTGCTTAGCTTCGACTCTGGGTCAGAGTTTCTGCTAACTTAGCTGCTGTTAGCGGGCAACAGAACCAGGCTTAGCAGCCTCCCAGTGAACAGGACCTCAAAGACTGACAGGGAAAACAGTACTTAGGTCATTCATGGAGTTTCCTGATGGAAAGATACCTTTATTTGTTGCTAAAGTAGTTAACTGCTAACTGTAATGCTGTTAGCTTGATTAGCCGTGCAGCTATGTTAGCTGACTCAGTCTTGAGGATGCAAGGGGCCAAACTTGGCAAGAAACCCACCTTTGTACTGTATTTCCTGTCATCAGACGCCCATCAGTCTTGGAGGTGGGAGTTTGGTTCCAGTTTCACCGTGTTCACTGGGAGCTCCCAATCCGGGAAGAGTCAACTAAGTTAACAGACTGCTGTAGCTGCATGCCTGAGGGGTTGTTGTCTTAACAATCATTCCGTTCGATATCCGCAACAAGTCCCTACCTAGCTGCCTGTTTTTACAGGAAACATGTAGCACATGTGGAAGCATATTGAACTCTTGATTTCCATTTCATGTGGACACCAAAGTACCAGAAATAGACACAAAACTACCAAAAGGAGACATAAAATGACCAGAGACACAAAGTTAAGAGACAGGAAAGAAGACAAAAGAGACACAAACATAGCAAAAAGAGACACAAAACATCAGAGATATAAAAGTACTAAAAAGAGACAAAATGTCAACAGAGACATAAAATTATCAGAAAGAGACACAAAACAACAACAGACACAAAGAGACACATACCAGAAATGGACACAAATCAACTACAGAAACATAACGTACCACAAAGAGAGACAAAACTATCACAGACACAAAGAGACCAGAGACACAAAACTATCTAACTAACTAACTAGAGACAAAACTACAGAGACACAAAAGTACCATAAAGAGACACAAAAAGTTACAAAAGGTGACCAAAGTACCATAAAGTACCAAGCAGCATCGGTGTCGGTGAGAGAAACAGACTGAATAAACTCATTAAGAAGGCCAGCTCTGTGATTGGCTGCAAACCGGACTCACTTGAAGCAGTGGTGGAAACGTGGACACTGAACAAACTGTTATCCATCATGGATAACCCTGACCACCCTCTCCATCACACACCGGACAAACAGCAGAGTTCTTTCTGCAACAGACTGAGACAGCTTCGCTGTCACAAGGACCGATACAGGAAATCTTTCCTCCCCCAAGCAATAACACTGTTCAATACCTCACCTCTGTCTCACAGACAGCACTCAGAATTCTCCACAGCTGGTTCTTTATAGTTCTGGTCCAACCAGATTTCCTTATTTGCACTGCTGGTCATGGCTAATTGCACATTTGTTAGCTATTTTGCACATCTGTTTCTATACCACTCTACCTCATTTCTCATATAATTTGTCTGTCTACTTGCATTTTGATATTTTGTACAGTGTTGTGGTACAACATTGGTATCTATCTATCTATCTATCTATCTATCTATCTATCTATCTATCTATCTATCTATCTATCTAAAGAGATAAAACAGCTAGAGAGACACAAAACTACCACAAAGAATGACTACATAGACATACAATTATCAGAAAAAGACACAAAACTACCACAAAGAGACACAAAACAACTACAAAGAAACAATCTGGGTGGGCTGCTATAAGTGAGGTGTGGGGCTTTAACATCTCTCTGCCCAGGAGCCTTTTGTCCCATAATCCATCCATGCTTTTACCTCTGGGAATCTGGGAAAAACGTCAATGTCCACACCCTATCCTGTGACAGTGTGGGTCGTAAGGTTTCTTTGAAGGGATCAGAGGCCAAAAACACTCCTTTAAATGAAGTAAACAGCCACTGGACAGTGTAGAGTAGATAGATTCAGATTTTTTTTAATGTGAGGGATACAGACCACTGCCAGACTCAAATCTAGTGACACTACATTCCTCTTGCAGGCAATAACACATCTGTTTAATTCAAAATTCTGCCCAGGCATGCTCTCAAAACTTGTTTTTCACCCAAGAATCTGTACTTCTGCACTCTTAGAGCTTGATCTGCAGACTCATTTGTGCTCACTCAGCTCACTTGGTAGAGTTGTCGTTAGGGAAAGTCCATACTGAACAGAGAGATAGAGGAAGGGATAAAGACACCTACATTAGCAAGAGTGAGCAACATGTGCCCACTAACACAGACACAAAGAGACAGACATGCACACATTAACACTGCACACACACTGGCACTGCTCAGTGCGGTAGTAATTTGTTTACAGTTGATTAAATATTCATGCTGAATTAGCTGTGAGCCTGCCAATAGTCACTTCATTTACACCCCGTGTGTGTGTGTGTGTGTGTGTGTGTGTGTGTGTGTGTGTGTGTGTGTGTGTGTGTCTCCCTCCTCCACCTGCATGTGTGTGTGTGTGTGTGTTTCTTGTCAGATTGTAACTGTTGGTCAGTGGTGTGGAAAAAGGCAGACACGTGCACAGTATCATGCGTGCGCACACCTGCTGGATTCCCCTCACAGATCAGGTGATAGTGTTACTGTATTTGGCTCTTTTCCTCTGGTTGCCCTTGGCAACCGTGGGGAGGAAGGGCTAAAGGATGGAGCAGGGGGAGGGAGGAAGATGACCAAGGACAAAAATACATCTGAACAGAATACACATTGTAAAAATCACATGTAGGGCTGCAGTTAAGTGTTATTTCCATTATTGATAGTTTTTTCCTCAATAAACTGTTCAGAAAACATTGAAAAACTATGAAAAATATCAATCCCAGCTCCCCAGCATCCAAGGTGATGTCTTCAGGTGTCCGTTTTGTCCAACCAATCGGCCAAAACCCAAATATATTCTGTTTACAACAATATAAAAAAGAGAAGAGCGGCAAATCCTCACACTGGAGATGCTGGAATCATAAAATGTTTGGCATTTCTGCATGAAAAATAGCTCAGTTGACCCTTTCTAAGTCCCAACAGTTTTGTACTCAACAGAACCTCAGTCAACTTTCTACTCTCCTGTTTCCTCTACTTAGCTATATGCTAGACTTCTCTATGTTGAAAACAAACCAAATTTTGAAGATGTTGCTGGGGAACTGTAAAGGCAACAGTGAGCTAGTGAGCTAATTTTAGCTAAATCATGTAGCCCGCTAATCCATATCAATTGTTAGCTTAGGGTATCCAGATTTCTGAAATTAAAATCAGTTGTTCGCTTGCTAGTATCATCTGGTTTGCAAAACACCAGCTAACTAGCAAGCTAGTCTTCATCAATCTTCAGCTAGATATACAGTAGTTAGATCTGATAGTTCATGTTAGTAAAACACTTGCTAGCTAATCTACATCAATTATCAGATTAAGGTGTTCAGATTTCTGAAATGAGAACCAGAGGTATTTCCAGTTTTGACAGACAACAAAATTAATCAAGTCAACCATCAAGTATCCAGTGTTATCACCCATGAAATAAAAATGGAAGGCGATTGCCGTATCATGTATTTTATGGGGATGTTGTGGATTTGACCGTTGCTAGCTTCTGATACAACTTTTTCCACAGCATTTTTCTCTAAAACTAGCACGAGCAGGGAGAAAATTGTTAGTAGAAGAAGAGTCATATGAAGCCGCTATAGCAATTCCAGGGACAACTCCACCTGGGGACAAGTCACCAAAAACAGGAACTGTCCCTGGAAATCTGTGATGTCTAGTCACCCTGTTTGCTCACTCAAGATGTGACATGTCAATTTTATGTCAGCATCTTTTAATCATCTTCAAAATCTAGTTTTCTTTTCAACATACAAAAACCTAACACAGCATATAAGCACAGGAAACAGGAAAAGAGGGAGTTAACTGAGGTTCCACTGGGTACCGAGATCGTTCAGCTGGGGTGGGATTTAGAAGGGGTTAATTGTAGATATTTAATTTTTCACGTGCTCCCCTAGATTAGCTAGCTAGATGAGCTAACATTTGTAGCATATTGTTTTGCTTAGCTTTCAAATGTAACTAGCTACCTAACCATTTATGTGACTATATGGTACATTTACAGGTCCCCCAGCAACATCTTTTAACCATCTTCAAAATTTCTTTTTCATTTCAACATAAAAAAGCCTAACACATGGCATATCTAAGTACAGGAAACAGGACAGGAGAAAGTTGAGGCTCTGCTGGGCAGCAAGCTTGCTCAACTGTTATTGGAGCACAGAGGGCGGGATGTAGTATGGGTCAGTTGACTATTTGAACGATCGCATAATCATTCAGCTCTAATGGCTTGCACCAGGTGAAAGATTTGACTGTGTTTTTTTGCAATATTTATCTTACATTGAGTTTAATTCAATTTCTTTTTCTTTTATAGATTGCTCTTTTTGCACAGTGATTGTTAAACCTCAGCAAGAGTTAAATCAAGTGCTTACTGTGTTTTTCTTTTGCCCACAAAACCAATGAAATCCCATTATTCCCCAAATCTGGAAATAAAGCGTGCTGAGGCAGAAAAGAAGAGCAATAAGAGGCTCTCTCCATCTCTCTTTCTCTCTCTCACACACACACACACACACCTCCTTCAAGCTCTTCCAGGGAGCTGTGAACAGGTTTCCTCTCTTTCCCATCCAAGCGTTGCACAGCGGGAGCAGCAATCAGAGCTCAGCAATAAAAAGAAACCGATAACACAGAGATAATTAACGGCTCTGTGTTACGTATCAAACCGAGGGCAAATTACGGCACTGTCATTATCATCATGCAAATGCGAACATTCTGTCGCACATCCTGTGCTCATCTCTCAAAAGCAGTTATCCTCGCCCCCCCATATTTATCTCTTTAATAATGTGCAACTAACACATTCCCTCTGCTTTGTATTCATACACTTGTTATTGCTAATGTTTGCAGGAAAAATACACATTATTCTGTAGTTTTGTTAATGCAATAGTCTTAGTTCATGCTGCTAACCTTCTACTGTGTCCCTCTTCACTCATTACGTCTGTATTTTGAGTTTATTTTGGAGTTTTTGATTTAATGTAACTCCCTTGTCTGTATTAAATTAATACTCATATTGGTAATTATTGGGAAGTACTGTTATTTACTTTCTAGCTCAGCATTAGATAAGAAGATTGACACCACTCTCATGTCTGTATAGTAAATATGTACCTACTACAAGCAGCTAGCTATGTTAGCTTAGCAATAAGACTAAACAGTGCAGGACAACTAGCCTGGCTCTGCCCAAAGGTAACAAATTTATCAACTAGGACCTCTAAACCTCACTAACACATTATATCTTGCTATGATCAATCTTTGAAAAAACAAAGTATAAAAACTGCAATTCGTGGACGCTTAAACTGAGGCAAAGAATTTAGCAAGCTAACCCATGGAAACATTATGGAGGAAATTGATGAATAGATGAGGCCGTCGGAAATATCAACATTTTCATCAGACTTATTCTAAAATTCCAAAGCAAAACTCTCTGCAACTAAATTAAATAGGGCCTACCCTCCACCAAAAATTAAGCTTCCATGGCCATCACCTTCATTTTTGAACATGTCAGCAAAGATGTCACAACTTGTGAGCTCTGATCTTTTGTAAAAATTCCACTTTGGAGGACAAGATTGGGGTTTTCATTTGGACTTTTAAACACGGTAATATGACCCCGTTTGATGGCTCTGAGCAGTTGCTAGGTAACCGGCAGAGATTCCAGGAAGTTACTCAGCATGGCCAAGAAACAGTCCCCTACATAACCTCCAGTAAAACCAAGAATTTTTACACATTGGTTTTGGTACAAATTAAACAGGAGATAAAATACGTGAAACTGAGCTTTCCAGGTGTTGTTATATGGAATATGTTACCTTTGTAGAGAGGAAGGTTAAATGTTTCCCCATGTCTGCAGTATTTTAGCTAAACTAAGCTAACTGGCTGCTAGCGCCTTATCCTTAGCATGCTTGGCTCACACACGTGAATGGTATCAATCTTCTCATCTGACTCTCTGCAAGAGTGTGAATAAGGGTATTTCCCAAAATGTGAAACTGCAAGTCATCATTTTACAGTTGCCAGAATGCCAGGCAACCAGTCGAGCATCCAGGCATTAGCCAGGGCCAAGAAGCAGTCCAGCACATAACCCCCTGTAATACTACAAATTATTGTTTTCACACATTGACTAATATTAAACCAAGGAGGATATTATAACTAATAATAATAATATAATTTTACCTTTGTAAAGGACAGACTAGCTGTTCCTTTGTCTCTTTTCTGAGCAACAGTGAATAAATGTATTTCCAAAAATGTAAAACTTTCTTAAAAATAGTATTTGCTAAAAAAAAAAAAAAAAAA
>JAJHUR010006863.1:0-24555 GCA_027495735.1 Lutjanus campechanus | reverse complement strand
GCCCTGCCCGCCCATTTATATCCATTTTTATCCATCATGCCAATCTACTGGGCAACCCACCAAGATAGTGAGCACACCAACACTGTGTTTGCATGCTGGCGCCGCACTTGACATTTCATCACTGCTTTGGTAAAGCAGCATTACCATAGATGGTTATCCTTCCGCTTACATTCAGGCTGTGTAATGTTCCGTTTCTACCCAGTAAAACGGAGCGCCATTACCTCAAAGTCATCAATGTTATCTTCTCCCCCTCTTTTTTTTTTTAATTCCATAGACATTAACATGTAATTTCAAGTTTTACCGTGCATGACATAAAGCTGTCAGATGTACTCAATGAAATTAATTACTCAATCAAAACCTAATGATGAAAGCTCATTAATTTGTGAAAAGCAAAATTCAGACTGATTAATTGAGATCGAGCGCTAAAAATAGCATCTTTTAAAGCAGGGCAGTGCAGATTATATATATATTTTTTCATTTCTTCACTTTTATTACTTCACCGTAGACTAACATTAATATAAATATGATCAGTTTTGTTCAGTTCCAAAACTCAAACCCTGGAAAAAAAAGAATTCATGTCATGCAGTGATCCTCCAAAAAAAAAGCTGCATTTTAAGCTCCGACAAAAAGATTAATGCAAATAATATCCTCTTTGAATTATTGCAATAATTCTCATTTACATTAGCTGCTCTCTTTATTCCCCTTTCCGAAGCTCTTCCTAGTCTCTCCGCTCTCATTCATTTATTGGTTTACTTTAACCACCAGCACCAAACAGATGGGGCGACCATGACAGCGACACACTGCTCGGGCAGCTGTGCGAGTGTGTAGACAAGAGGTAATGAATAATCAGCCACCAGCCTCCAACTGCTTCATATTAATAGCTAGGTGTTCTAATTACATTTTCACAACTTGTTGGGTCTATATAACCAAATGCGAGTCTGGTGGATAATGGAAGAATCACAGTAACTTCAGCTTCAATGCCAAAGGATTTTCAGTGCTGGAGCTCATTCAAAGAGAAGCTCTTTGAGTTCTGAGTTTGATTTATTGACTTGAATATTAAAACTAATAAACATTAGAAATAAATAACACCACGCTAAGAAAATTGGATTACGCCGCAGCAAAACAAATCCAAACTATGTTTCATTCTGTAATTTAGTTTTCACCGGAGGCACAGAAATATAAAATTAATTACTTGGACTAACATCCAAGTTAAGGCTGTGACGCAGTGTTCTCACAAGGTCGCCGCTGAGCGTTCATTGTTACTGCTTTTTGACACGATTGTACTTGACTCCACTTGGCACCGTGTCCAAGGCACACAACAATTGCAGTTTTGAAAAACAACCTTGATGTATTGCGTCTCTGGAGAGTTATACTGCTTTCTCCCACTTGTACTGTTGCTCTGCTCTGCACAAGGAAATAAATAAATAAATAAATAGATGCTGCTTATTGCTCACATACCTACCTGGTGAAGCACTGAAAAGCAGAGCAATTCTGGGCCCAAGTGTTTGATGATGCAGCCATGTGTCAGAGCCATTTATTTTATTCAAGTATGGCTTATTTGAGTTTACCTGAAAGAAACAACATTAACAAACAACTCTACCTGGATTAACAAGTGACAGTGGTTTGTTGAGGGACTGTTTCTTTCTAGACAATATTTTTTTTGTCAGATGTGACAAAATCATGATCATGCATGATGATATATGCTCACCTCGTTTGCTGTACTCTGGACTCAGGCTGTCTGAGGGGCAGGGGCGGAAAAAATAAATGGGGCACCAGCTGTATGCGGTAGGGCACCAGTGCACTATATGAGCCTATATGAGTTTTTTCCACTGTAAGGACACCCTAGAGGGCTCTTTATCAGGTCAGGTCAGGTCAGTAGCACGGGAAGGGGGATGCTGCCGGGGCTTTGATTGTTTTTGCATCTTCAGCACCAAGGACAGCGCCTAAAATGACAACGTGGCTGTTAAAGTGATTTTGTTCAAGTCTGCTTTTGTCATGTGGTGAATTACTGTCGGCCTCCTTATGGAGAAATTTTTTTTTTATAAAATTTGCATTTGTTAGAATTCCTTAATGTTTTATTTGTGTGTAGCTGATGGCAGCCAGTCAGCAGCGTAGTGAGTGCCGATGTGCGATGCACTATACAGCAGGAAAAAAAATACAATGACGTCACTCATTCATTCATTCAGTTGTCACTATAGATGTGACTTAACCATATTTTTTCTACCAAAGGTGCATCCAAGAGGGTAGTTTTTAACCTTTTCTTTCAAACATGTGTCCACCAGTGTTATAAACTGTTAAAAAATTACATTGTATTTTGTAGAATTCTGTTAATTAGATTATCTCAATTAAAACAGGTAATGTCTTAAAGGGAAATCCACCCTAAAACTCCATGTAAGGACTTTGCACTAAAAAGTTAATCTCTACAAGCCGACAGATGTCTCCCTATGCTGGAAGTCAAAGCATTAAAACCTCAGCTGATGATGTCATCAGGGGACACTTTCGGGCGATGGCCCATTGTGAGTGAATTATTGACCCACTCCGGCTGCTCACAGAATGGGTTTTATGTGAATGCCGGGGCTTCCAGCTGTGTATCAGAATATGTGCCCATACACCAGTAAAATCACCATGTCTGCTGTCAGAGTCGTAGCAGTTGTTGCATTATTCACTGTCTGTGGAGCAGCTCCGGGGTTTGTCTCTGGATGACATCAACACTACAGTCTGTTACAGTGCCGCTCAGCTTAAGGAGAAGCTTGTTCGCGTGCAAAAATTACAACTGAGCTGATTCTGTCGCAACACAAAGTCTATTTAGAGCCAGCTTCCTTCACAGCCAAAACCAAACATGAACAGAGTCCAGTGAACTGACATCATAATTCCACATTTTCTGTAAAAGTTTGCAGCAAAGTTTCCTACATTACTTGAGCTTGCACTTTCAACCCCCCAAAAATACAATAACAATATTCCACGCGCGGCTCTTTATCATGGAGCATGTGGAAGATGCTGCAAGGGTATGCAAAGGTGCTCTTGAGATAGAAGTGAGCCTCAGTGGTGCCTATCTCTGTGACAAGTGGGAGGTGGTGGTGGAGGGTGGAGGGTGGGGGGATGAAGGGGTGAAATGTAGCGAGATGGCAGGCAGGCTTGAAAACACCATGCATATGGATGTTACAGTAGAACCAGATGGGACAGAGGCAGTGACATTGTCAAGGTAGCGAACACCTGCACGCCGGCTCTCCAGGCCCCGCTTAGTTTGTGATCAAAGTGCCTTGTCTGCATTTTTGATGAACATGTGCGTCAGGCTCTTGACAGCGCCAAGGTGTATGACACAGCGTGACAAGTGCACTGAAGAACATGGTCCGATGGGATTTCTGAACTGTGAACCGTGGTTGAATTACAAAGAGACAATGTAAACATGTGGATGTGCGATGCCTGGTGCCTCGTCGATGAGCCCGAGACAAAGCACCTGAAAATTCTTGATTGAAAGATAGAAGTAATAATCCACATATTGAATTCTGATATTTTTTGTGTTGAAAACTTGACTTGATCCTTTATAGTTCCACTTGGTTTCTAGTATCCGAGACCTAACTCAAACCCAAGCCTGATCCAAAGTCTGATCCAAAGAGTAGCTAGAAATCAAGTAGCATTGTTGACTTTTTGGACCGGGGCTACTTATTGTTGTGTGTGTTTGGGTCCAACTGTTCTCTGGTCCTGAAAATGTAGACACGTCAGGTGTGGATCGGGTTCAATATTTCAGACCAAAGAAGACCTCTAATGATGGCGCCAGTAGTAATATTCAGATTCATCCCTGGAAAGCTGTGAAGAAATTAATGTTGTGAAAGAAATAATTTGTAAATGAGTAAAAAATGCAAAGAAAAAGTGTCTCCCAGTTGTAAGCATGGGGTTATCGAGCTGATTTCTGGCTGTTGAAGTTTAGATTTTACATTTGGGGCTAGCAAAGGGTGAAGCTTTTTAATGTCCTGAACATTTTTTCTCCAGTATAAAAAAAAAAAGCATTTTATTTCTATCCCCATTAGCTCTCTTAAAACAGTGTTAAACATAAAATACACTCAACTGCTTTATTAAAATATTAAAGCGAACGTTCTGTGTTAGAAATCAGTCAGAGGATAAAGTTTTCAGACATTTCTTCATCTGTAAAATAAAAACGTCTTGTTTTTTGTTTTTTTTTTAACCATATTTGTTGAATTAATGAACACAGTTCCAGTTCTAGTGGGTTTGTAAAACACTTTATTACTAATTATATAACGCTTTGTCCTAAAAACACAAAGGAGTGTGTTGTTTGTTTTCATCAGTGCAGTCTCATGCAGGAATATTATTACACTCATATTCTTGTCTTGACTTGTATTGCCCATCGGGAGCAAATAACACGCTGAAATTATACCTGCCAATACTGATTGGTGAAGCAGCAGCTTTTACATTCAATATTAGGAGATAAAATTGGATCCTGTGGTCCTGTGCCAATTCCCCGAGGCTTTATTCTCAACAATGGCCCCATCTATTACGGAATCACGGATCTATATATTGTCTCCAGTAATGGACAGGAGTCATATCTATGATCTCTTGCGAGCAACCTGTCATCCAACATTGAGGCAAATGTGGATACACTCCAGTCACAAATGCTTAGTTTATTTCCCCAAGGAGAAAGACGGGGCTGTCCACTCCTCCCTGCATTTCTTCCCTGATAGACACAGCTGGGAGGACGGAGGTGGATATGCGACCGAGAGAGAAAGAGGCAGAAACTTCTAATAGGCTCTTAGATGTACGGGGACATTTAGTTCCAGAGGCCGAGGTCGTTTATATCCATCCATCCTCCTCCCTGTCTCTCGTCTCCCTTTCTTCCTCTCTGGAGGGTGTTGCTCATTCACTTTCCCCTGCCTACAAGTATCTGTGAATTCAAACAGGTGACCTTCCAGGAACAAACTGGCTT
Organism: Lutjanus campechanus; assembly: GCA_027495735.1. Taxonomy (NCBI): domain Eukaryota; kingdom Metazoa; phylum Chordata; class Actinopteri; order Lutjaniformes; family Lutjanidae; genus Lutjanus; species Lutjanus campechanus. Next base: position 19,616 of record JAJHUR010006863.1, on the reverse strand, counting down.
CTCTAACATTTATACCAGAGCTGTCCCAATTTCTCACATCCGTGAGAGCCTTCTTCATTCTTTGCAAAGATGTAAGTCTTTTTTGGCTGTACTTTATTTTACAGTTCACTCATAAGACATAACAAGCTGTACATATGTTAATTATTAGACAGTATTAGACCCTTATTGGATTTTATTAGATGGTAATTAGAGATGCATTGCAACAGAACTGTACTGTAAAGTAAATTTTATTATTTCCCACTCATAGACACTTATAATGTTTAGTTTATTCTGTTGTAATGCGTCCCTAATTACCCTCTAAAGGGATAGTTCAGTCAACTGAATTTTTTAAAAAATTACTCTATATTTCAAGCCTGAATCTTCCACATTCATGTGCACATGCACCCTGAACTGGGTGTGTGTGGTGAGACGGTGTGCAAATGGCATGTTGGGGCTTTAGTAGACTTAGACTTGGACACCAGACAAGCAGTATGGAGACATTTTATGTTTTTATTCTGTTGTTTTTTTTACGTTCGAAAACTGGTCACCATTCACTTCCACTGTTTGGGTGATTGTGCAACACTTTTCCTGTGAAACTCCAGCAGTTTTTGTGGACTAACAAAAATAAACCTGACCCTCAGTCAGCATGAGGGTGAGTAGATAAAGACTGAATTTTCATTTTTGGGTGAACTATCCCTTAATAAAGGGTCTAATTCTGTCTAATAAAGAACAGACTCTTTCTAGTTGGATAGAAAGTAGGGCTTGTTATGTCTTATTAGTGCACTGTAAAATAAAGTACGACCCTTTTTTGGACCCAAAGGTTTGACATGTGTCAGTTAAACGAAAAAAATACCAGCATCTGTGCAGTATAATAAAAGCCACACAGCTGTTGATTAAATTCATCTTGAGAAATAGGGCAAGGTTGACGCACAACATCCTTTGTTATCTTGTGAAAAACTATTGATTTCCATTTGGGGTTCACAGATGAGACAAGGACTACAGTATGGCTTGAATTACACCGCAGGGAAGAGACACAATAGAAATCATTTGAAGATATTGATGTGGCACTGCTATTATAGAGGATTGCGTACACTCGCCATCATTATAGACTTGATACCAAATTATACGTCGGCTGCTGGTCATCATCACCGTGTGTGATTTATTCACAAAGAGGAGCCGGGCTCAGGGAGCTTCATCGGTCATGTTTCATTGTTGCACTTTTCCAGTTTTTTCTCGAGTGAGGTGAACTCTCAAAGAGCTAATTTTAAATGCGCGACATGTAGAGTTTTCTCATTAATATATCACTGTGCAATTAGCCACAATGGCGCATGCTAATGCTACTGAAAAGGGGCTTCGGCCTCTTACATAAGCAGTGGAAATTAAATCCAGTGCTTGGATTCAGATTGAGAGCGGTCATGCTTGGTTTTCCATGTGAAACAGCCTTTGTATGAGATAACACAGTGTCGTAGAGACGAGAGACTCACAAAAAAATCTGATAAAACAATCAGCCATGCGACTTTTGACTCATTTGACTCATTGGTGTGACATTTTTAGAGCTGCAAAGCCAAGTAGGATGATGTATTTACTCCCAACAGTGGCTAACAGTAGCTGCATTCCAAATTGCATACATTTTTTTAGTACGTACTGCAGCTGCCCTAACAAAGTATGAAGTGTTACATTCAGTGTGCATACAACTGGAATATACTACTACTGAAAAATGCAATTAGCTAATGTAGCTAATGAGCATCTGTCTGTGCTTTCTCAGCGGCTCGGGCGATGTGTATTTTCCGCTGTGAGGTCAGAATAGTCGGAAAAGTACATCAGCTTGCGTACTGCAAAACAAGGGCGTGAATACAGATGGTGCAGGCAGTGCAGCTGCACTGGATGGGGCCCACGGGGTGAGTGGGGCCTGTAGAGAGAGCAGGCCGTCCACTGGAGAACGGGCTCTTGCAAGTGACTCAGATTTCCTTCCCAGAAAAGTGCCAGTGTTCAAAGAAGAGCTCATGTTAATGTAAATTAAAATAAAAATGATGACATTTGGTATATATGCCTTTGGTAAAACTGTCAGGAGCAATCTATAAGAACTATGAAAAAATATTCAATTCAATGAATAATCTCTTATTTTCTTCAATATTTTTGTCATATAAAGATGTGCAGCTAATTTTGCTCAGCAGTTCAACGTCAAGTCTCCATTTAATCATCTGAAGAGACGTGACGATATAAGGTGGCTAATTATGGCGCAAAAACATGTCAAGACCGATAAACTGACGAGCTCATTCAAATGTAAAATCCAACGTATTGTTGATAAAAATAAACTTTCACTGAAGCCCGTCATCACTGCCAGACGCCACTGCTGCAATTCGATAAATTGCAAAAATGCAGTGCACAAATGAGCATACAGTCCTGAAATGAAACAGAATATTGCAATAAAGTCACATGACTAATTTCCATTGCAGCCCATGACGTTTATGATATGGAGGCAGGCAGGAGAAGGTAATGACATGTAGTATTATGCTACTGATATCTCATATTTTGCCCTCATACACCCGACCTAAAAAAACATCAATATTACACAATCATGAAGTTAATAAATAATAAATAAATGAAGCACACAAGTTCAGAAATCTGACCTAGTTAGATACAACTGGATGTTTCACTATGATAACTTAGTTTTTAAATTCTTTTTTTTTTTAAGGAAGTAAAAAAAGAAAAAAGAAAAAGTGAAGGCAGATTCAAATGTGACAGGCTGCACTGTTATTTTTGGCATACTGCATTTGACATATTGGGACATTTTTCTGGCATTCTAAACAGTACAGGGTTTTGTAATAAACCCAGAGTTTTCTTTCCCCCATGACCAATTGTAATCAAAGAATCTTAGTTTTGTTTTTTCCTGAACCCACAACAAGCCTTTAAATCACGGATTTTTTCATATTTATTATCATCATTATTTGTTCAGTGAACTGTTCAGTTACATTTGCAGCTAATTTTATCTAATTGGAGCCGTCCTCTGGAAAACAACCGCTGTTTATGAGTTCACGCAATTAACTCAACCCTCCCAGAAATAACTTCTACCTTTGTCTCCATTATCCTTATAATTAGCACCAAATTACATAGTTATTTCTGGGAAATTTCTGAGGAAATTATATTAAAAGAAAATATTACAAACCCATAAAAATAAAACATTACCATTTTATTTCCCAACAGGACGGTTTAAATGGTGCGTTCAATGTCCTCTGCACGCTGCTGGGAACAGAAATCTGGTAGAAAACTACTGAATCATTCATGTACGTTTATTTATTCATTTTGGTGGCCTACAAATGTACTGTGCCTAAAAAAAAAATCATGGATACACCCTTTAAAATTTTTAAAGTTTTTAATACAAATATCCAACAGAATGGAGGGATCATGGTTCATTTTGGAAGGAACTGAAAAATGATGAATTTTGTTATTTAGTTTTAAAGTTGTTGTTTTTTTCAGATGCAGTGGGGAGGAGAATTAATGAAGTTTTATGGTACAGTGAAGCTTAGATTGACTATCACAAAATAGAGCACAGAGGCGCTACGGAGGTTTGATAGATGAAAACGCTTCAAAAATAGCAACACGTCACCGTTAAGTGACTCGAATTAAAAACAGAGCCGCTTGCCTCAGAGGGATTTGGTGCATTTTTAGCTTGACACATTGAAACTGGTTCAATTTCTGTAATTAATAAATACATTTATATTTCACAAAATAAGATGTAAAAAATACATAACTTCCTGACAACTGAGGAGAAGCTCTCTAGTCCCGAGCAAGTTTGAGCTACTTCCTCACAGCCTGCCAAAAATGATGGCACATTTTGCGGTTGTCACAAATATCACACTTGAGATTGCTTACACACTTCTATCAGAAACTTAAAGGACTGCAGACGATGCATTTGAGATGAAACATCATAAAGATGTTAGCATTAATAAAGACTGTCGAAACAATCACAGGCAATTATTCTCCAAGGCAACGTATGAGCTGAAAGGTTCAGGTAATAATAGCTTTGGCCTTGCATGATTATTGTCTATATCCAGTCTGAATACATTCAAATGGCAATCATTTGTCCCCTGCGGTCATTCAGTGGATTAATTTATTCTTCTGTAGTCATTCATTCTTTAATCCTACAGATAAAAGTTTGAATATAACTGCAAATAAAAGAGTTAATTATGTTTTTTTTTAAGTTGGAAAAGTTATCCCTCTAGAAGAAAGTAAAGTTTTTTTTAAAGGAATGATGCATCACAAATGAATCTAAACATATTTTTAATGAGTTAATAACATTGGATAGATATTTTTAAATGCACACAGTGATGTTAAAGTGTTCCATCTCAATAAAAACAGAATTTGTCTGTGATTATAAATCACTTGCAATCTTTTCAGTCAAGCTTCTCAATGATAATTAGGATCTCTGAGGTCTTTTGTCCATATATTAATAAAGCTGATGTGGTTCTGATCCCCAGGCTTTGGATGTTAATGTGGTTAAAATAAATATAACAAAAGGAATAATTTGCATAGCTGTTAAGTTGATTTTACAATGTACAATCCCCAGTTAGATGTTACTATACATAGCTGTAGGTAAATAAGATGATAAAAGTTTAAAAAAAAGACATGTGGTCCTTCTAGATGGAAGATCAATCTGGTCATGTTTCATTGACATTTTGAGTAAAACTAGAAGAATTCTTGGGATATGGCTTAAATGTGCTTTGAGAGGTCACAGTGACCTGTGATCGCCAAATTCTAATCAGTTCATCCTCTCAGACGCTTGAGCCTGACGTAATAAATATCCTCCAGCTGCTCCTCGGATAATCACGTACACGAGAATGGGATGGACTCGAGAGCAGGGTATCTTGACTTTCCACCTCCAAAATTCAGTCCCCCTTGAGTCCAAGTGGACGTTTTGAAGAAATTTCTTCATGGATGTTGCATTCACAAGGATGAGGTGGAAGCACAGAGGCAAAACAAGAACCAGGAGAACATCAGAACAACTTTACTTTAGGAAGCTAGATGCATGATAAACATGACTTAAGCATGACTTAAAAGTGCACCGAGAGAAACTCCAAATGCAAAGGAACTTGGTTGCATGGTAGGACAGTGCCTGAGTTGTGTTGTTGCTTTTGAATCCTGCCCGTGGCCTGGATGTAAGGGATAGCCTAGTTAGCAGGAGAAGTTAGAGGTTTTGTGTTTCTTATGAGGTGTAAGAGCTCAGGTTGAGGAAAGACTGTTTTGAATTTGGAAATTTGTTTACTGATCTTTGTGAATCTCAGTGAATTTGAAGCCAATTATCAAAAAAAAAAAAGTGAAAACCTCTGAGAACAGAGCTTGAGTGTCTGTTCCATTAGTGGAGGCTGTAAGAAGATGGCTTGGGACTTCTGAGGTTGTGGGTTCAAACTTTATCACCCTCAGTGAATTTTGGAGGCCATTGTCCAAAAACAAAAGTGAAAAGCTCTCAGAACTGCTTGTTAACTGTCTGGTCCAATATCTCAGGCTGTAAGAAGATGGTTTGAGACTTTGAGGTTGTGTGTTCGATCCTTATGACCCTCAGTGACTTTTGAAGGCCAAGGTTCAAAGAAAAAAGTGAAAACCTCGGAGAACCATAAGATACCTGTCTGCTCTGATGGCGCAGGCTGTAAGAGGAAGGTTCTGGAGTTGGAAGTTGTGTTCGATCCTTATTGGCCTCATTGACTTTTGAAGAACAAGGTCCAAAGAAAAAAGTGAAAGTCTCTGAGAACCAGAATGCAACCATCTGCTCAAGTAGCGCAGGTTGTGAAGAGGTGGTTGGGGGACTCCAAGGTTGCGTGTTCGAGTCTTATCATCCCCCAGTGAATTTTTGAAGTCCAACGGCCAAAGTGGAGACTCAAAAGCGCGGAGAGAAGTGGTCTGAGTGCGAAGGGTCCCCTCGTGGCGCGTGCGGTTGGTCCGTCGAGCTGACACTGACACTCTGTGGCAGTGGCAGTAAGCGGTTCAATCCCAGGTGCATAGGGTACCTGTAGCGGAGGGGGCCGTCTCCCCTCCCAGCTTTCCGGCGCGACAAAAGCAGGGGGTTATGGAACGGAGAGCCAGGGGCGGCTGGAATTTTACCGACACATGAGAAATGTGAGCTAGCCTTTGAGTTTCGGAAGTTGATAAGTTGTTGGAGGTAGATGTTCCATTATCGATAGCTTAGGTGTTCACATTTTGATATTAATTGATGATTTGAGGTTGTTTTTTTTAATGTAAATTGGTTAAAATAGTTGGAAGAGGATATAAAGTTAGATATGTACACACTGCACAAGCTACCTACTAATGGTCCCTCAAAACTAAAAGATATAAACTCAAGAAAATAATGATCAATCACATGCAACAATATACAGGAATAATAACAATCCAAATAACATTGAAAACAAAAATAGCTTTAAGGAATAACTATTAACCTTCACCAAAAACTCTAAACTGAAACATGAAATTGAAAGCTGGCTCACATTTCTCATGTGTCGGTAAAATTCCAGCCGCCCCTGGCTCTCCGTTCCATAACCCCCTGCTTTTGTCGCGCCGGAAAGCTGGGAGGGGAGACGGCCCCCTCCGCTACAGGTACCCTATGCACCTGGGATTGAACCGCTTACTGCCACTGCCACAGAGTGTCAGTGTCAGCTCGACGGACCAACCGCACGCGCCACGAGGGGACCCTTCGCACTCAGACCACTTCTCTCCGCGTTTTTAAGTCTCCACTTTGGCCGTTGGACTTCAAAAATTCACTGGGGGATGATAAGACTCGAACACGCAACCTTGGAGTCCGCAAACCACCTCCTCACAACCTGCGCTACTTGAGCAGATAGTTGTACTCTGGTTCTCAGAGATTTTCACTTTTTTCTTTGGACTCCGGCCCTCAAAAGTGAGTGAGCCTTATAAGGATCGAACACACAACCTCAAAGTTGCAAACCATCTTCTTAGACCCCGCACCACTGGAGCAGACAGTCAAGCTTTGTTTCTCCGAGGTTTTCACTTTTTTCTTTGGACTCCAGCCTTTAAAAGTCAATGAGGCCGATAAGGATCGAACACACAACTTCCGACTCCAGAACCTTCTTCTTACAACCTACGCCATCAGAGCAGACAGGTGTCTTATGGTTCTCCAAGGTTTTCACTTTTTTCTTTAGACTCCGGCCTTCAAAAGTCACTGAGGGTGATAAGGATCGAACACACAACCTCAAAGTCTCAAACCACTTTCTTACAGCCTGAGATATTGGACCAGACAGTTAACAAGCAGTTCTGAGAGCTTTTCACTTTTGTTTTTGGACAATGGCCTCCAAAATTCACTGAGGGTGATAAAGTTTGAACCCACAACCTCAGAAGTCCCAAGCCATCTTCTTACAGCCTCCACCAATGGAGCAGACACTCAAGCTCTGGTTCTCAGAGGTTTTCACTTTTTTTTTTTTGATAATTGGCTTCAAATTCACTGAGATTCACAAAGATCAGTAAACAAATTTCCAAATTCAAAACAGTCTTCCTTCAACCTGAGCTCTTATACCTCATAAGAAACACAAAACCTCTAACTTCTCCTGCTAACTAGGCTATCCCTTACATCCAGGCCACGGGCAGGATTCAAAAGCAACAACACAACTCAGGCACTGTACAATCACAGACAATCCTACCAGCTTTGTTTCTCAGAGGTTTTCACTTTTTTCTTTGGACCTTGGTCTTCAAAAGTCACTGAGGGTCATAAGGATCGAACACACAACCTCAAACTCTCAAACCATCTTCTTACAGCCTGAGCCATTGCATGACACGGTCAAGCTCTGGTTCTTAGAACTTTTCATTTTTTTCTTACGAAACCAGCCTTGAAAATTCGCTGAGCCTCACAAGGATGGAATCTACAACCTCAGAGCTTCTGAGCAGTCCTCTTTCATGCTGAGCTTTTGGTGATATTTGATTCTTGGAGATGTTTACTCTTTTTGTTGGACACGGGCATCAAAACTCTGACAGGGACTGAACCCAGATGTTTGTTTCGTTGTTGTTTAGATTACTGAGTAAAGAAGATGTAAGAAACGTGACTTCATTTGTCAGGATGATTTTTGATTCTTCTTGAAGAAACTTTGGATGTCAGGTCGATGCCCAGATATTTGATGTGTAAGCTTTTTATGTGAGCTTTGGATTGGAGCCCCTCGTTCTCTTGGTGATTTTAGGATTGGACCCCCTGGTACGTGTTCCTGAAACAGCTAGCTGCTTCATTACTGAGCTATTTCTCTAGTAATGGAAATTACTTCAGGAGGATTTGTATTGCCTTTAGCCCGTGTTGTGACTAGAAAGAAATGGAAAATCTAATTCTTTTTCTTGAAACTTTTCTTTTGAGGTGGATGTGTTCATGCATTTTTATTCCCTCTAGGTGTAAGCCGGGAGGGGATGTCGAATACTACTGGACGGATCAGCCTAATTTCTTGTGATTTCTGTGATTAAGAATTATTGAAAAAACCTTTTTGTTGAAACAAAAACAAAAAAAAACAACTTTTATGTCCTTCTGTTTTTATGGCCAGAGGCATTAAGTTTCCAATTTATCAATTCTTGGGAACGTAATATCCCAAGAATGCTTTGAGGGAATTTCCTCAATCTTTGAGTCCAAGTCAACATTAGTGGAAAGTTTAACTGATTAGACTTTGGTGGTCCAAGGTCACAGTGACCTCACTAAATACGTTTTTGGCCATAACTCAAGATTTTTATGACAAATCCATCCACCCATTGTCTGTGACCGCTCATCCTGACTGGTCGCAGGGGGGGCTGGAGCCTATCCCAGCTGACACTGGGCAGGAAGTGAGGTTCACCCTGGACAAGTTGCCAATTCATCGCAGTAATTATGACAGAATTACACAAAAATATCTACCAGGATGAAAGATGAAGTGATGACATTTTATGTATAAAAAAAGGTCAACTTCACTGTAATGTCATAATGTTCAGCTCTCTATTAGTCCTCTGTACTCTTCTGCAAAAATGGTCTCAAAGTGAAGATGAAGCATGGAAATTATTTACTGGAACATGTATAGTGACTTCATACATTATATGAGTCTGGACAGACATGATACAAACTGCAACTTGACTTCTACAGTACATAGTTTGTATATATGTTGTACAGCATCTAGTGTCATAAAACCTTTATGGTTTGTATTGAGCCTGCAGTCATAATGAATATTCACTCTACCAGGTCTGCCTACATCACAGTCCACCTTGTAAAAACTATGTCATTTTTGAACATACAGGTGTAGAGCAATATTCCCCGCGGGGGATTGTGCGTCTGCGTCCGTGCGGAGTGACCCCCTTGTTCAGGTTTTCTGAGCATCAGCAGGATGCATTCTGGGTCAGGAAAAGGCCGTGCATGAAAACAAGGGTACCACTGACTCCTTCCATATTCATGAAGGAAATTGGTAAATGTAAGCAAAAGCTGTTCATGCAGAAATGATCACACAGCGGTTTGCATTCTTGTATTATTTTATGGGGAGGGCATCTGCTCGTGAAGTTTGATCTGGCCTGTCACATGTTATTAAAGGAAGTAAAACAAGCATCCGAGCATGAAAATTAAGAAATTTACCAGAACTTAGCAGCACAAATTGTTGAAACATCTCTCAGTACAAAGAGATTAGGTATTTCATGCCACTGTGAAATAATTTGGAATTTTTCGCAAGCTCTCTAATTATATAAAAAAAAAATGTCCAAAGGGGAGAAAATTAGAAGTATGACAGTAAGACTCTTAAAATGAAAGTAATTAAAGATTCCAGAAGTGTTTGCCTTGAAATCGCTTTTGAAGATCAAGGAGGTGAACTTCAAATAAAATTCCCGAAGAAACAGCCAAAATATGAAGTTAATTTGCTCAGACCAGACATAATGTTTGGCTCTGATGGTCTGATGTGTCTGAGACGTCCCATGCCAGGCGTCCTGCGGGCCTGGAAGACGGAGCAAGCTGCTGGGTGTCTCGCAGCTGTGCAAACAATCAATCACCGGCGATGGCAAGTGGATTACGACCTCGCTATCTGTGTTCATGTGCTTCTGGGACTGAGAGGGAAACGTATTCCCCAGACACGCTGAAATGGACTAAATGGTGCAGGAGAAGAAAGGCCAGTGCAGTCTCGGAGGAAGGCCTCTATCAGAATCATGGATGAAGTATTGCTGCTTTACTGCACAATCGTCCTGAGGGGGGCTATGTTTTATTGTTACTGACACCAGACTCCCATTTGGAGAAAATATCCCACAGGAGTCCATCACACAAGTCCAGCCTGGCAGAAGCCAAAGCTTTGATGTTGCATTATAAAAGGTGCAGTGTGTAACTGAAAGGTTTCAGAAACAGACAATACTTGAAATAGACTTATAATTGAGAGCTGAAGCAATGATCTGCAATGTCTTTTTTTCTCCCTTTAAATATAAATAATACAGTTTTTCGCTACCCTCTATCACAGGCTGAAATATTCAACATATAGCCAGACCATAAGTCAATACAAATTTATTCATTCCGCACGCTTAATTGCAAGAAATAACAATATGCTTTACATTAAAATGCATGCGCATGCAATAAAAGAATAATAAAGTAATATTAAACCGCAAATCCCTCCTGAAGACTTGATGAGGCCTGACTGCATTTTAATCAGCGAGCAGCAGGTCAGAAATGTATTGAGCGAAACCATTAAGTACTTTAAAGACTAAATGTGGCATTTTTATATTAATATTGCACTGGGAGGCAATGAAGTGGTTGAAGCACTGAGGTGCCATTTTTGTACAGCTGAGGACTCTAGCTGTTTTGAAAAAGCTGCGAGGGTTCTTACTTTTGTTTCCTCAAAACACTGAAGTAGGTCGTTTGTACGAACAGCAGAACCCGATCCTGGGTCCATTAACGCAGATTCTTCCCTCTAGAAAGGCTCGATGGCTGAATGAGTTTGTAACCAAGAATGTGGGGGAAATAATTCGGGAAGTTTAAACGCCGGGAAAACAAAAACTCAAATTATAAAAGAGGGATCAACACCATCAAGACCTTCATCCTTTTCAAGCTACTTCTGGGCAATAAAGCTAATTACATTACATTACAATAAATGGACCTATTGGTCAGAATAAGCTGCTTGTACTTTCAACCAACACGCAAGGCAAACAAGCTGACTGTAGCCTTCACAGAGTAGCCAGCTGCCATGCCAAGCTTCAGTGGCAAACAACTGATATAAAACTAGCCTCTACAAACCTAGATGATGACAAATCACTGCCTTCATATGCTGACTTTTGAGTGCTTTTCATTTCTTATTGCCAGGTCATCAAATACAGATGCTTTAGGGTCGAGTTAGGGTTGGAATATCAGGGTGCAGCAATCACCGTCTCACATAAGGGTCAGAATTTGATGACCTCGGAGAAGAACGGGTCGCCCTTTCGATTCAGGTACGGGCTCTGATAAACACCCTCGTCTGGAAAGATTGCTTTTTAAGTTGGCGCTCACACTGGCGGTGAGTTTGCATTATGCAAATTCCCGGCCCACCGGGGACAAAAGGTTAAACCCAAAGAGCCCGTCTGGAGGACGAACCCTATGTGAAATACAATCCAAACTTCAAAATCCAATCCGCCGCTTGATTGACAGCTGCTCTCAGTGGTGCGATACAAAAGCAGCACATGAGTGAGCACTTAGCAACAATGATATCAAAACAAAGCATAGAAACCTCACAGACGACAATATAAGCTCCTTATGATAATGTGGCTTTGTCTGTGATCTTGATGGCAGCCTGCAGCCACATGTAGCATTCACACTGAACTGCATATTGCCTCTGCATCATCTGTAACATATGAGATGTGAGCAAAAGACGCCTTATTTGTGGATGTGAAAGCACTTGACGTGCAGAAAATCACCATAAATTCGCCACGAGTTATTGCCGTCCATTCATCTTTTTCCGAGAGTTATTGTCTTTCTTCTCTCTTGTGAGAATATGAGAAAACCGGCACGGACGCTGCAAAACTCTTCAATAGCTCTGATGTTGTAGCAAATGAGCACTGTGGAGGAGAGAGGGGGAAAAAAAACAAAACAGACACAGCTCTGAGAGAGACTAATCATTGTTTGTGAGAGACAGAGGAAGGGAGAGAGACAGACGGGCGGAATCAAAGAACCTCGAGACAAAGCGAGACCACATGTCCACATGAATTAGCATTTAAACAAGAAAAGGCGATCTTATCATGATGGTTTAATAAGCTGTTTAGCTTTTTATCAAGTGTTTGAGGGCATAAACATATGCACGCAAATGCACGGACAGCTGCTCGGCATAAAGACAGATGAAAAGTTAAAAGAAATGTAGACACGTGCCCACCTTTTGTTGGAATCTAAAATTAGTTTCACCTCCGATGCATCCAACTAATGAGTTTTCATTGACTCTTTGTAGCAGCTCCTGATAGATAGATATGCTCCACTTACTGTAATTTTATGCAATTCTAAAAGAAAAAGGAGGAAGAGGAGTAAAAGGAAGTGTTTTGGGGCTGGTATCTGCAGCCAAACACGCTGACAAAATTGGAGCAAAAGCGGCTCACAGAGTGATGGTTCATGAAAGGAAGAGCCTACACATTCTTTGTTTGTTATTAGGCCCAAACAATGCCTCTGATTGATTGACAGATTGAGACTAACAGAGGAAGAAAAAAAAAAAACGCAGCACACAGGCGAAATCTTGAAGGAATTACATCACTGCGCTGGAACTGAGCTGAATACAAATATGTGGGATATAAAGAGAAAAGTGCTGTGGATAGTTGTGCTGGCACTTCCTTCCTAATGCTATTTTTATTACAGCAAGCATAAGGGGCATTTAGCAAAAGCCATTTAATTAATCAAGGTTATCTTCAATTAATTAAATCTAATAATCCAGCATATTATTCAATTTGTTACAGTCATATTTTTCATTCCATAGATTGCATCAGTGCATTTGATTCCCATTAAAAGAGCAATCTTTTCCTGGTCGTAGTTTTCTCCTCCTGGTTCCAGAGTATAGCATATGCATTTGTGTTCTGCCACCCCCAAGTTTTAAATAAAGGGAAGAGGGACAACCACACACTGCTCTTATCTTCACTCATCTGCGCTGAGTCACGTAATGCAAACAAAGTGTACAGTATAAGTGTGAACACACTCACTATCAGTGTTAAAATAACCACTTAAACCTTACAGCGCAAACACAACAGCATAGGGCTGAAATGAAACCAGCGGTGAGACTACGGGGTCTCCTGCTGCCAGCTTACATGGCATCCAAGCTAGGCAAAAATTCCTTCAACAGCAGCACAAAAACGCTATTTTCCCTCCATGCAAAACCACAGTCATTCAGCAAAAAACTCTTGCAAACATGTGTTGAGAAGTTCAAAGTGCTTGGTGTGCGGTTATTTCCTTAAATAAAGGGGAAAAGTAAGGGAGAAGGCTGAAGGAAGACGACCAAATGCAGCTCTCGCCTTCACTCCTCTGTTTTGAGTGACATAGAGGAGCTCGATCCCCCTACAGGAGCCCCGAGGCATTACCAACAGACGGACGAATAATCAACCTACACAGGCAAGGACCTGCATCAGGTATTTGTGTTCATCTTTTGCGTCATTGACTGCCGAAACAGTGTTTTAACAGTGGCCAATACCTTTAAATATAGAACCAAATTACATGTTCTGAACACAGAATACTGTTACAAGAAAACAACAGTCTCGACAGTCTTGGGGGCATTTTATCACACCAGCAACAGCAGCAGCGTCGTGAATCAGCTGCAGATGTTTGATTGTTTTTTCTGCAGAGACCAGTAAAGACGTCATGATAGTCGAGTTGACTGAAGATAAATGCATGACAATTTCTTTTTCCAAATCCTGCTGAGACAAAAGTCATTTAATTCTCGATCTGTTCCTCAGGTAATAGTAGGCTGACTTTGTAATTATCTTAATGTGGCTGTTGAAATTCAGGTCTGAGTCCATGACAACACCAAGGTTTCTGGCTTGGTTTGTGGTTTTTAATATTCCAAATTGAAGCTGAGCGCTGACTTTTAATCATTCTTCCTCGGTTCCAAAAACAATTACTTCACTTTTATCTGTGTTTAATTGAAGAAACTTTTGGCACATCCAGTCGTTAATACGTTCAAAGCACTTACTGAGTGCATGTATGGTATTATAGTCCCCTGGTGATGTGGTTACATAAATGTCTGGCGTCTGCGTAATTATGGTAACATATTTTGTTGTTTTCCACATTCTGAGTAAGTGGGAGCATGTAGATGCTGAACAGAAGAGGCCCCAGAATGGAGCCTGGGGGAACTCCACAGGTCATTTTTGTAATTAACTATAGACACAAAGTAGTCCCTGCCCTTTAAAGCAGGATTTTACACACCACACATATAGTAAGATTTTCAAAGCAGCACTTTTACTTAAGTAAAGGGTCTGACTACTTCCTGCATTGAGTATGTTTACTTTTAAGACATATTTTCCTGATTATACTCACATATTTTTCGTCAAGTAAGAATTTCTATGCAGGACTTTAACCTCACTAAGTATTTTTACAGTGTGGTATTAATACAGTACTTTTACTTTAATAAAGGGTCTGAATACCTCTTCCACCTCTGGAAATAACAATGTTTGGTACTTTGTTTGTTTGTACTATGTTTGTATACCTGAGAACCTCACCAGCCCAAATGGAAAACACCTCATATACTAGTACCCCTGCCTCTTTGGTGGAAAGATGACTGCAGTGTCTAACACGCACTGCGACAAGATCGTTCAGATCATAATTTAATCATTTAAGACACATTTTGGTGCATCAATTCATATTAATGTCAATAAACAAACCCAAAACATTCAATTAACTTTTAAAGCAACCATTTGGCTCTAACACCCGTAAGTGTGGAACAGATTTTAAAAAGAGGATGCCTTGATTCACAACTTGTCTGCTTAGAGTGCTCTCTGTGCCAGATTCAGTGTTTCTGTAGCCTGTCTAATCGTAGGAATGGCGCTAATTTGGGAGAAACTCTTCACAGCTATTAAAAGTGCCGGTTGTTATGATGACTGCAAAGGTCACACACAGAGAGGAAAAGTTTGCCATGGTAGAATTTGTGCAGCTTATTTTAGATCCATCTCTCAAAAAAAGTGCCTTGATTTGTGAGAAGAAAACGGCGACAGCAAACTGTCTGTATTTATAATTTATCCAATATCTTTTTCTGGCCTGACGCAGGAAATTTATATTATGTCCCATTCCCTTGGAGGCGGCAAGATACGGTAATCTGAAAATGAAAAAGGCGCCACGGGGAGTTTCCTGCCCGGTTGCTCACAGAGTTTTGGTGGTATAGGTGGTAGTTTTCACCACATGTCACGTCGGGAGAGTTTTCTCTCTTGGCAGGTTTGAAAGCGCCATACCTCACTCCCGTCTTGGCCTCTGCGCCGCTCCACATTTGCATCGATCCTTTGCCGCTCAATCAATAATAATTAGAAAAGCATTTAATGACTTTGTGAACTCCTAACCCCAAATGTTACATAATTGCGCAGCGAGGGGGTTTGCTGGTTAAGTAGAGGGACGTAAGCATAGTGTAGTGGCTTCAAGTGTTTGCTGCAGATTTCAAGCAGCCTTTTAGGATGAGATGAGAGGCAGAAGGGGATGGATATTTATCACTGGTGAGGATGCTGCTTCCAAGCAATGCAGCCATTATGTTTCATAGATTAAAATGGTGCTCAAACACATCACAAAATGATATATCCAGCAACTTTATCATATATAAAGCTGCAGACTTTAAGTGGCATAAGTTATTACACTGCATGTACAGCGTTTTGGAAGATCTTGCAGATATTGAGACACGGCCTTACACACTACCCTATTAGCTCTGAGCTTTAGAGTTTTCATCTGCTGCTTTTGTAATTGGGAGCCGTGCAAAAAAAAAAAGAGAGAAAAGAAGAAAAATCAATAAGGGATAATGGCTTTTACCTTAACTCACCTCATCAGTGGAGTTCATGAGAAGTTAGAATCCCTACTTTTTTAAACTCACCGTGTTTTTTATGCAGTGACGGCCCAGAGTAGACACAGGCATTGTATTCAACACCCTTTAAAGGACCAGTTTGTAGGATTTAGTGGCATATATGTAGCAGTTAGCTTGCAGACTACTATTTTAACTAGAGAAAAAATGGATGAAACCTCAGGATGAGCGAGGAGGAGGAATTCCCCTTCCGGGATGGAAAGGCATGCAAAAGATAGAAATTCTGATGACAGTACCTCTGTTACATGTAGACTACTTCTGTGGATCCAGAAGGACGTCCAACAACCCCAGGTGTCGCCGATGGGACCTGAGCTAAGTGACCTCCTCTATACCACAGAGATCTGGATGAGGACGGGCCATACAAACAAAGAAAGACAGAGAGATCTAGAGAGATAAAGGAAGAGAAACGCACATAGCTTGGAGGCATGTGGGAACAGAAACAAAAAGGAGGGTCACAGACATGCAGCGGTTACATGAGAGTTTACAGTTTATTCTCACTGGTAGGACAAATATGGAGCAGGTAGCCTACTTTTTAAAAGTATTTATAGACGGTCAACAGATGTTAGCCCCGGTGACTGTGTCAAGCTAGCACATCTCTGTGGTCAACTGAATGCACAGACACCAAACAGATATTAACTTCCTGGAAGCATGAATGGATTATTGACCTGACCTGATCAAAATAATAAAGTAATCTGCTTCTTTTTAACTGGCTAATGTGCTACTGGCTATAACTTTGCCTTGAAAATGTAAATACAGATTCATTTAATTTGATTTCACAATGAATTTGACCCAGTGTCAGGCATTAAGAATAACTGTATAGGAATAGCTCATCTTCTCACGGTTTGCTTGTTTGTTTATGTAGGTCATTTAGAGGCATCAGTAATAAACTGAGACTGTTTACAGAACCAGTTACGAATGTTTCTAGCTGGAAAGTAAATCAAACAGCCACAAAGTGCTGTAAAGCAATTATAAAGAGAGACAAAACAACTACAAACAAACACAAAATAACTACAAATAGACACAAAACAACTATAAAAAGACAAAACAACTACAAATAGACACAAAACAACTATAAATAGATTTAAAAAAAACAACTACAAATAAACACACAATAACGACAAACATTCAAAACAAATAACTAGATACAAAACTACAACTAGATACAAAACAACTGCAAACAGACACAAAACAATTACAAAGAGAGACAAAATGACCACAAAGAAAATTTTTTAGTCTTGGTGTTTTTCTCCTGTTGAAGATGCAGATGTCCATGCCATGTTGTGCGCGGCCTGTCTTGCCAGCAATTAAATAATCGGCTGTCATGACCCCGAACAGAGAACAGCTGAAAGAGGAAGAGAAGAAGAGCGGTTGGGGGCTTTTTATATGCGTGAACAAAACCAACTCCCAAATTGTAATCTCTTACACTACTTGTCACTGACAGGAAGTACTTTTACATGTGAGGCTAACTTCACACAAAACTACTTTTTTACTTTCTTTTTAACTGTACATATATGACACTTTATTATCTGAAGCTATGAGCTTTCATTGCATGAGATCCCTGTTTCCATGAGCCAACTGGTCTCAAAAATGAGCTGCCCGCAGTGAGAGCCTTGCAAATCTATGATAATTTCTTTCCGAGATCGATAAAGATATGCACGGACCATTTGCATAAAATATATTGGGCTACGAGGGACGGCCTGTGCCAAAAATTTGCCTTTAAAAGTGATACTTCACTTTGTTAGTGCATTTTCAATCTGCAGCACGAGTGCCCCCATATACAGTATGTTAATGAACAGTCAACCCCGGACAAGTTCGACTCTGGAAATCCATAGTCATCAATGTTCAGGCTCTTCTCATCAGAAATTACAAACAGGCAAAATTAGTTAAGTTATAAAAATCAATGTAATAACATTATCATCCTCTGCACTGCAGTGCTTCATATCGGCCCAAGAGAGAAGTTCAATTGCAAATGCACCACATTTAGAGATAAAAAATGCGTTGTCACTGATAATATCAGCCACTGGTGTTTATCTGTTAATGAAATGGTATGGAGGTGAGCATGTTTGTCAGATGTGCTCCGCTAAAGCAGCTCAGCATCAACAAATTCACACACGTATGTATGCAGACATCTTAATTTGTTGTTTTTTTCCCCCAATTTTTCTCAAAAGGGCTCGATTCCAATCTCATCATTCCTCGTGTGATCCCGTGTTGGCATTAGATGAGGCTGATTAGGTGCTGAGCTTCTGATATTATTAAAACAAAACTCCTGGTTTTATCTGGATGATTTGCTCAAGTGTGTAAGCAAATACACTCGGGTGCCAACATGTTACTGTTGGCAGGGCTGATTGTGTTGCATGTTTCTGTCTGTCTCGACCACAGCTGATGGTTGTACTTATCCAACACCGCTGAGCTCTGATTCTCACGTGTTAAATGATTTCCAAGTTATTTTTTTTCTCTCTCTCTCTCTTTCCCTTTTAGAAGCCTGAACATAAGTACAGTAGACTGGAGATGGTTGCAACAGGGGACAGTTGCAACATGTCTTATTCCTCCAATCAGAAACATGCTGCATTTATTTTAAAAAGTTTTGAACTTTTTTGAAATGAATGTGCTTGTAAATGCAATGGTAAGCAAATTATGGGGGAAATGGCACTTTTAACTGTTACATTACTACAAGTAACATAACATGCAACAATAAACCAGTGCTAAAATGACAATTAGCACCATAAACAACTGAACAAACGCACTGCAAACACTAGTAAACAGTAACATTTGCAGATAAGGGTCTCTCAGCCTAAAAGCTGCACATATATTAATGTCACAAGCCCTCATGCCATTACATAAGTTACATTACACAAACCAAACAAACTTTCCAGACTTAAGTTCAGTTTTGGCCTCATGTAATCTCACTACTACAAAAACAACAATAATAAAAATAATAATGATTATAATAAAGTCCATATAGTCTCTGAGTAACTGAGAGAAATGTAGAAAATGTTATAACTGCCCCCACTTTTCACTATTATAAAATACAGAGGAGATGCAGTTATTTGCTATTTTATTTCCATGCATTTTATTCTGTCACCAGTTGCTTTGTCAGTTGATTTTAAACCCCAAAATCCATAAATATTGACAGAAAAAGGATGAAAATTTGTTACTCAGGAGTCAGCCTCCTGACATGTCACTGCTGTAGGCCAGTAAGCAGTTCCATAATATTGATCGTCAGTGTGTAAATGCGGACGGGTTTGCAACACAGTGCAGGTTCATTGAAATTGATTATCACTGCCCATGCCATTGATATGATCTGGATCAATGTTTTAAGTCCTGACCATGCCATTCATGTAGATGTTGTTTATACAGATGGGTAACAAGACCGGCAGCTCTGATGGAGGCCAGCGATGAAAATGCTCTCTAACTGTTTGATCAGAGAGTGGTTGAACTAATGCAGCTTGGCACAAAGAGAATGTTGAAATGCTCCCAAATGTGCAACTCAAAAGCGGATGGCAAGCAAGCAATGTTCATGAAGTCAGCTCCGGAACAATTATTGCTTTTAACTGGGATGATTTTGCACTATTGTGTCTTTTCACTGATTGTAATTCAAGGTAATTTGCTCTGGGACGGGAGATGCATTATGTTGTAAAATGCCATCTTAATGAACATCTCAAAAATTGAGCCACGAGG
>JAJHUR010006844.1:1656-17720 GCA_027495735.1 Lutjanus campechanus | reverse complement strand
CCTAACTATATATTGTCTCACGGGCTAAGACGACATGAAACACAAAGTATATTGGACTGTGGTATGACAGGCACTTATTGTGATCTGTTGTTTGTGAAGTGAGCTGTAAATAGTGTAGGGATAATGTTATAACATCCTGTCCTGTGGCAGTTTGTTTCTGCACCATTTCCCACGAAGGCGGTGGTGAAATCTTACCACATGATAAGCTGGGTGATGAAACAAAGCGTTTGTTTCTTTGTATTTGTTCCCCCTCTTAGGCAGACTAGTCATGTTGGCATTATTACCAGCAGAGTCAGAGTCAGAGGCAGCTACTTCGTTTGTCAGGTGGAGGCTCTAGTACGGATCTCCGTCCATCCAGGTGTGTGATTCTGCATGGTCCAAATCTGAATCCTGACAGTGATTGCATTTCTTGGGTTCAAAGAAGAAGCCAGGAGCAGTGTTTGACAGTGCGACAAATAAATCTCACTGCAGACAAACAAACCAACCAAAGATAGGAAACAACAGCTCACCACACCTTAAAGTGAATCCAGGTTTTCCCAGACTGGTCAGGGTAATCACAAGAGCCATATTCAGGATCATAAGTACAAGTATTTATTATTTAGCAACAGCGTTATGTAGTCCTTCAATAACAACCAGGGGCGAGCTCAGATGAAGGTTTTGATTTAATATTCTGTATGAAAAGCTGAGTACTTGTAGTAGTGGCATTAGGGATGGGTGATAATTCAATATTAAACTAATTGACTTTTAAAGCTGGGGTAGGCGGTTTGTTTTAGTTGTCGTCAGGCAAAAGAAATCTAGTCTGTGACAGGAGACTTTGGCCAATCACATATTAGCAATTGAACAACCTGGAACTGAGATAAGATTGGCAAGTTGGACAAATATGTTGAATATCTGTGACTGATTGGAGTCCATCCCCAGTAGTTTGGGGTTTGTTTGTTTTTTTAAAAGATGATTTTTGTCAGTTTATTTTGCTTATGTTATGGTTGACAACAACAACATAACAGGAAGGATATCACGTGCTTCCTCCCGGATATAAAAAACAGAACTGCCCTGGTGACAGACTGACAGGCTGCAGGTTGTAGAGATGGGTTTGAGAGGGGAGAGGGAGAGTTTTTATTTATTGTGTTGTCTAAAATGCTCGAAAGAAAAAACAAAATATTCTAACCAAATATGGCCAGCTGTTTTAATTATCAATTAATCTTTTGCAATCTAATCATTTTTCAAGCAAACAAGCCAAACATCTCTGGTTACAGCAGCTCAAATGTGAGGATTATTGCCCAGTTAACCCAGAAAAGTTTCAGGATAGTTACCACAGTGTAACCCATATGGCAAAAATCTCAGTATACATCTTCATATCGAAATAATTCCAGCCATGCTGCGGCCTTAAGTGGCACTGAATATTTTATATGTTTATCTTATTGCAGCCAATTGCCCTTCAGTCAATTGTGACATCAGTAGTAAGGTATTCCAGTAAGGCTGTAAACATTGCAGACATCTTGGTATTGGATTTAGGCACAATAGAACTTTAGAAAGTATGGGTGGATTGTTCAGCTGTGAGTTCAGGTCAGAGAATGAAGGCTGTGAAGATTAGGGATGGTAATTGACAAGATTTTGTTGATAATTCCATCATCAATTCTGCTTATTGGTCTTATACTTTATCAATTCCCTTATTGATTCATGATCAATGTTAGTCGAGTTGGCTGTACCCTGAGACGTAACTGTAGTAACAGTCTGTCGGTTATCATCTAAAATGGATCAAATGAATGAATATGTCTTTTTCATTGAGGTTTTCTTCATCAAAGACAAACATTTGTTAAGCCTTCCTGTGATGTGATAATGTTATTATAACATAGGATATCTACCCTCGGTAACAGACGTGCTACTTGGCTGAGAACAGGGGTGTAGGAGTAAACAGAGCTCAAGCAGAAACCTTTCTCTCCCCTCATTGACTGATGCACTTTTTCTGAAAATAAGTGAGTAAACTGGGTTTACCTCCCACTATGCCCCTTGCTGGGAAGCAGTGCCACTCGTGGGTACAGTGTCAAATACATAACCTTCCAGGAATTAAAGACAATTTTGCATAAAAAGCATGTTCCCTTACTTGAAATTACCATTTTACAGACATTGCTATTAGCGCTTTTGTCATCTTTCTTTGTGAAATGAAGCCACACTTAGGGCAATTTCTTCCTCTTCCGCTTGGTCGATGCGGTCAATGGCGCAACCGAACAACACATCTGTTAAATGATTGGCTGTTTGCGTGTCACTTGTAACATGCTCCATTACCAAGGAATATGACAGGCTGTTTATGAGCTAGAGCATACTCAAAATGTGGTTTCATGGCAGTTTGCATTTAATGCAATTAAATGAAACAAGTGAACTTTTTACGAAACAGTTTTCTATTGCTGACACCCATCACTATTGTTTTATTGCCCAAGCCTCTCTCAAAAGTTAATTCTGGTACTCAATTCCCATAGTGGTTTGCACAATTTTATGACCCCTGGTACTGCAGGTGACTAACTGTCTTGACAGCTGGATAGTCCCAAACAAGATCACATGAACTGCTGACCAACTGACCGTCACAGATTGGCAGGAAGTGCCAGGAAAAACAACTTACTGACTCAATAACTCACTTACAGATTGAGTGTCCAGCTGGTTGACTGACTGGCTAATTGAAATAATGTTTTACAGACTAACTGGCATGCTGACTAACTGTTCGGCGTGCACACACACACACAAAGCAACTGTCCCTCTGACAGAGGAAAGGCTGTCATGCAGGCAGACGGGTGAGACATCTAAGAATAGATAAAAGGAGGGACAGTATTCTTGGAACACACACACACACACACACACACACACACACACAGACAAAGTGTGACGAATGTCTGGCAGATAAGTTACACGTGCCTTACACTGCCATAAACACATAATACCACAACCCCACACACACAAAAGCATGCACACACTGCCTTTGATGTCCAACAGCATCATTTCTCAGCTCTTTCATATTGCCACATATGGTAATTCACTTCTTGGCACTGGCCACTTCAAAGCTATGTAAACTACCTTCCTACAAACCATCTCCCCTGACCAGCTAATGCCATTTCCTCCACATGGCTGATTCCATGAAGAGGAAAATTCACTGATTATCCATAGCTTTATCCAATAAGGTCAAAGGGCAAAACAACACAAAGACATGGCATGTAACTGACACCCCTGGGTGTTGCTAACATTGTCATGTTTGGTAGAGAAGTGCTAGAAAAAGACACAGAAGGACAGATTTATTTGCCGTAATTAAAAGTACCAGACTGCATTAATTCAGTCCTGAGGTACAGTTGACATACTGTGCAGGATTAAGAATATGGTAAAGCCAAACTGACATTGTAGTCCAGAGTCATTATCAAACAAAAAAAATAGAAATAAGTGAAGGAGTTGTGGAAGATTCACCATATATGCAGTATACAAAACACTTCTTCAATAGTAAAATGTTCTCTCACTAGAATACATTGTTGTGGATAATGGCAAACAATGGTTGCAGTTACATGTGCCAAATGTTCTCTTTCCAAATGAAATTAATCCAACTGGGGATTCCAACAAAGCCGTTTACAGTACATGAGCCCTGACTAAAATGACTGGAAAAGCCTGCAGAGAGCAGAGGGTGACACGGATGGAAAATATTCTCCCGATCATGCCCGCTCACTATATTTTTCTCCTTATCCAAAGTGCAGATTTCCTCCCATAGTGATTTTGTCACTTTTACTCCCCATCCCATTTCAAATATATACTGTATCTATAAAAAGAAAAGCTGAATATGAAAAGCCTTTTTGTAGAATACTTCAGTTTTGATGTAAAAAGGAATAGTTCGATTTTGGGAACTGTCAAATAGAGGCATGTTTTACTGTGGGGTTGCCAGGCAACCAGCGGAGAATCCAGGAACTCACTGCGCTTGGCAAAGAAATAGTCCAGAACATGACCCCCTGTAAAACCA
Organism: Lutjanus campechanus; assembly: GCA_027495735.1. NCBI lineage: Eukaryota > Metazoa > Chordata > Actinopteri > Lutjaniformes > Lutjanidae > Lutjanus > Lutjanus campechanus. Next base: position 13,735 of record JAJHUR010006844.1, on the reverse strand, counting down.
CAACTTTTTGTTTACATCTATATGTATATTTAGATTTTTGTATTCCTTTATGGAAAGCCAAAATCATGGGATACGTAGCAGTTACACTGAGGTGTAGTTTGCTGCTAGACTGTGCACATTCATGGGGATCCGTCAGCTGTCAGAGCAACCTGACAAATAAAGCCCCTTAAGATGCTTCTGATGACCAAACCGAAAATTGCTTTGCAGAGCACCAAATCTCAAATATTGACTGTTTACTCACACACAGAGACAATCAGAAAAAAGTCAAAATGTCTGAAGCATAGCTAACAGGGTGTAAGCATGTCAAATATGAACATTTTATCTTTTACAAACAGCCATATTTGACTGGATTTGAAAATTATGTTGTTGCTATTGTTTCTTCACTGCAATAAACTGGGAGATTGAGTGTTTTTGCAGATAAAGATTGGTCAGTGCATCTCTAAACCTCTCATGTACTCCAGAATACATAATTTAGATAAGGGTTTTGACATGCACAATTTACCTAATCCACCTATTCACCAGTTTACTGCTGTACTGAGGCAACAGATTTATCAGAACAACAAACTACTCCTGCGGTTATAAAATTGGAGAGAGGGAACCAGCTGTGGCACTCCCCGTGATGAACAATCTCCTGGAAACCTCACTTAACCACAAATGGTTTCCCCGGGGAAAACACCCAGAGGAAGAGAGGACTCTGTAAATGATGTTACAATAAAAGTGAAAGAGTGGTGAGTCTTCGCTGGTAGTGCATCAGCCTCACAGCACATGTAACTCAAGTGATAGATTAAAAAGGTCTTCAAAAAATGGAAAATAATCAACAAGACAAATTATCATCTATCAAATGTATTGTAATGGGATTATACTGTACCATCCCTCTTCAAATTAGACAAATTTCCATCCCAAATGGCCAGTTTAATGTGTTGTTGTTTTAATGTGTTTATATGATGCATATATAATGTGATTGGGGTGGTAATTACTGATGAAATAAAAGGCTCCATGTTAAGCTAATATGAACCTTCTTTCACGTTTAATTGAAACTTAATTGTTGAAGCCTTAGAGGGATAGGTTGGATTCTTTGAAGTGGGGTTGTATAAGGTATTGGATAGCATACGCATAGTCAGTGTATTACCTACAGTAGATGGCTGTCGACACGACCCCGGTTTGGAGAAGCAGAGAGGAGTACCAGCACGGAAGCTAAGCAATGTACTGCTGTGGACAGCTGTATAGTGTATGCTATATTTAGAAGATTTTCACTGCTTTACCTTGCTGCCAGACAGCCTTTTCCACTGTTATATAAGCCAAATATCCCTCTCTCCAAACCATCCAAATTTCATTGGCAAAATCCTTAATTTTACCTCACAGAACACGAGAGTCGCTGGTCTACCGCTGCCTCGATCTGTTTGTTTGTTTGTTGTGCTATTGTGTGACTTCTGTGAGTCCTGAGTAACTTTTTAAAACACCAAAGTCACACAATAACACAAACAAACTAATTGATCAAGGCCGTGGTAGACCAGGAATTCTCATGTTTTGCTAGATGAAATTAGTGTTTTTGTCAAAGGAGTTTGGTTGGTTTGGAGGGAGCAATATTTGGCTTATATAACGGTGGTTTACCATCAGAAAAGGCTGTCTGACAGCAAAGTTAAACAGTGAAAATATTCTAAATATAGCGTCTGCTGAAACTGATGTCGAGTTTTTTTTTTTAGGTAGGCAAGTACATTCGCTTCCTACAATGTTACTCCTGCTGCTTGTCCAAACTGGGGCCATGTCAACTGCTATCAACTGTAGGTAATAAACTGACTTTTGATAAGTATTTCATATAATCCCACTTCAAATAACCCTAACCACCCCTTTAATTTGGAATTCAGCCTAGTAACATTTTATTTTTACATATATTTTTCAAATTAAGGTCAATACATAAAGATGGAGAGTGAAGACAAAAATACAACCATAAACTGTGCCAGGCACATTATTACCTTATCACCATATTACTCTTATAATTAGTCCATAATCAACCAGTATTCACTTGCCATCTCAATGCTTGCTGACTGGGGCTGCAAATAACAATTATTTTCATTGCAGATTAATCTGTTGATTATTTTCTCGATCAGTGTTTCCCAAAGCCCAAAGTAACATCCTCAGATGTCTGCTTTGTCCACAACCCAGAGATATTCAGTTTACTGTCAAAGGGGAAAGAAACATTAAAAGCTGCAATCAGAGAATTTAAACTCTTTTTCATTAAAAAAAAATATACTCAAACTGATCGATCAATTATCAAAACAGCTGATTAATTTAATAATGCATTCATAATCAATTATTCGTTGCAGCTCTATTGCTGACGCTTTGATACTATGGTATGGTTTGGATACATAAATGGCTGCTTTGCTTTGCCACAGTGCCCCAAATCAGACAAAAACAAGTCAATCTGACACGAACAAGTTAAAATGATTGATTTGACCTCCAAATGCAAATCATTTCCAGCACAAAGGTTGACGCATACATACACAAACAAAAGACTAAAATTGACAGATAGATGCCACGCATTCCTGACAGTGACATTTGACAACCAAAACTGCTGTGTGAGTGTGTGTGAGTGTGTTTGGTCCCTGGCCAGTTTTCACTATCAACAGCAGCTGCCAGTCGCACCAGGGTGTCAGGCTGCTGCTGGCATTCACACACACACACACACATACACACATTAACACACAGCCCAAAAAAATCAATATTGTTTCTCCCCCTAACCCCCTTCACATGCTAGAGCACCACAGGGAAATGCACACACACACATATTGCTGTATGCAGAATTGTTTTGATCCATAGGTTAAAATGTGTGTATGTATCAATGCCATGTTGACAGCATGGTGGTGACCATAACGAGGTTAGCCTGGACAAGTCAGGGCTAACACACTAGAACATGAGAATTTGGCTTTCAAATGAGCAAAAAGCCTGTCATGTAATCCCTTAGTCTCTTTGTGTCCTCTGCTGTGTTTCTGTTTATAAGCTTTAGCTAGCTTACATGTAATTCTGACAATAGCATTAGCTTATAACATAAAAAATAAGCATAAATGACAGTAAAAGCAACCCCCAAACATGTCTGTCGCTGAAATATACGCACAAACACAAACACCAGTGTATCCTCTTCTAACCAGTATCCTGTCCCAGCATCCTCCCAACCACCCCACTCACCGATACGAGGTCTGTTTTCTGAACGCCAGTCCTCTTAATTTCTCCTCCAGCGTCTCTTGCTCCATGTCGGGCAGACTGCTGAATGTATCGCTGCAGCAGCCCACGGCAGCCTCCTCCGAGCCGGCTCCGGACTCAGAGTCTCCCCCGTCGGCTCCCAGAGAGGCCAGGCGCCCGCTGAAGCCCCCCGTCGCCGGGCTGGTCGTTCGGTCTTTCGTTTGGGGGTCCATGCTGGTCGGTCCTCGCTGTCTCGCCCCGCGCTGGACCCCCCTCTCCTCCGGGTTGTGAGGGGACACAGATGCCGGCAACGTTGACAGGTTTTAACGGGACGTTTCAGTTTTCAGCGGTTTGACCGATGTGATTTCTGACCGTTGACCGTCTTTATATACTGCAGCCAGGTACGGCAGCAGCACGCGCAGCCGCCTGGACAACAGACCGAACTGCACTCACGAGCCCCCACTGACCAACTGGAAGCGAGCTACGTCAAGCTGCCAACGTCCATTAGGAAGTGGAGCGTCACAACCTTCAAAATAAAAGCTGAACGTGTCCCCAAATCCCCTCATTTATTAGCGTGGGAACGAAATTAATCCCCTGAGCTCGCAGAAATAAATGTTTTTGTCATTATTTTTTAAAAATAATTTATACATTTTTAAATATTTTGTTTATATTTGTACACAATTCTTACCTTTCTTATTTTGTTATTTTCTATTTCTTCATTATATTTTTTCTTTGTATTTTCTTTGTGGCTTTTTATATGTATGTACTGCTGTTATATGTTACAGACATACATATATTTTTACAACTTATTTGTATATATGCTGTTATATTATTGTAATATTATTTTTGCTATATATTGTGTAGAATGTAGATATTTTACATACTTCTTATCTTCTATTTTCCCATGATTTCGCCATGCTTACATATTTTCTTGAATGTGAGCATCTGTAATGCACCTGGACATCAATTAAGCATTTCTAATTCTGTTTTTATGTGTATTTATCAAATTTGACAACACAATAATAATAAGGTAAAAGTTAGGCTTTCATGATATAAAAGCAGTTATCTATACAAATATGATAATAACATATATTTTTTTATAGTTATATATACCTATAATATCTATGAATATACATCCTATTCATCCATTCCTATGGTTGGTATTGACTGAGACTAGAAGAGTACAGTCCGCAGGGAAAGAAAAACATAGCTTATATGATATAATGTAAAATCCATGGGCATTTTAGGATGTTTTTTGTGGTTGTTTGTTTATATTGTCTGTTTTATTCTCCTGTAGTTATTCATTTATTTGGTAATGGAGCATCCTAGCCGATGTATTTCACATGATTGTAACAGCATTTTTTAATATCTCAGAGTCATTGTGTAACTTTGGGATTTACTTTGTGGGCATGACCACAATGTAATATATAATAAGTAACTAATTTAATTATGACTTAATCATAGATTATTTGCCATAATGTCAAGACAGCAGACTCTCAAGTTTAGGAATGCAATATACTGTGCGAATGCATGAGCACTGCAGCGTTCATGTTGTTGTGGATGAACAAATTGAACAGACAGGCTTTTATTTTGAAATATATGTCAGGAAGTCTGGTATTTGATTGTGTGTGACATGACACGGGTTTTAAAAACTGCTAAAGCGCGAGCAGCTATGAGGGCGGCGACAACAAACATGTTCAGTGTGTAACTACATCTAACCGCAGCATCCATCCATCCATCCATGCATCCATCCACTTATCCATCCTCCATCCATCATCCTTCTGTGTCTATCCGTCCATCCATCCATCCATCCGGCCCATGGGACGAGCAGCATGGCATTGTGGGATATTCCCTCTCCTCCTCCTTTCTGCAGCATCATCAGTCAGAAAGTAGGGCAGAGGGTGAGCGTACACGCACGAACACACGCACCCTCTCAGTATCTCACTCTCAAAAACACTAATGACACACAGACACACACACACACACAGTCCATATGCTGCGTTCACAGTCTGGGTGTGTGTCAGATCAGATCTGTCATGATGATAATATTCTCACTTCACCCCTCGTTATGTTAAATAGTTCTTTACTGTCATTTACAGTACGTCTGCCTGTCAAACATCAGGTCACGTGTGTGCGTGTGTGTGTATGTGTGTGTCAGCCTTCTTCATTTCACTGCATACTGAGCCTCTGTCAGGTTTACAGAGTCAGTGTTGACCTGAGGTGAACCGTCAAGTTTGACCTCTCTGTGCTTTTATTTCTGCGGGGCAACATCTGTTTGCAATCTGCAATTAGTAACCATAAATAGTTTGATTAAATGATGTATACAGTGGTGGAAGAAGTGTTCAGATCCTTTACTCGAATAACCGCAACTCCAAAAAAGCTGGATGTTGTGACCTGCCTGCATTCCAGACCAGAATACAACAGCAGAGACCCCGGACTGTTGAGCACCTGAAGTCGTATATCAAGCAAGAATGGGGAAGAATTTCCTTTTCAAAACAACAATTAGTTCCTAAACGCTTAATGTGTGTTATTAGAGAAGAAAAGATGACTTTTCCCAACTTTTTTGCAATATGTTGCAGATGTCGTATTCAGAATAAGTGTACATTTACAAAAAACAATAAAGTTAATCAGTTTGAACAATAAATATCCAGTCTTTGTGCTGTATTCACTTAAATATAGGTAGAAAAGTCTTTGCAAATAATTGCATTCTGTTTTTATTTACATTTCACACAGTGTCCCAACTTTTGAAAGTGGGGTTTGTAGGGAAAAATAAACACAAAACACACACAAATAGGTAAACTTATAGATATAGATATATATCAAAAGCAACAGTGACCAACAATTGAACACTGGATATGCCCAAAATATAATGTTTCCTCAGTGGATGATAAATAGTTGCTGCTAACTTCAAAGCATTTTTTGTGCAACTTTAAATTAAGTTAAGGCCAAACTCCATTAGGACAGACAGAGCGGAGTCTCATGGTTAACACAGTGGCCTATAGACGAGCCTCTATCTCCTCCATCATGACAACGATCCTGAAATAGATCAGCAGCAGCGCCTCATAACAAGTAGTGCGAATTGCTCTGACAGTCCCAAGACAATACACAGTCCCACAGCTTCATAACAGTCCAGTCTCATAGTAACGCAGCAACAATGAATTCCATTACAGCTCCAGTTATGGTGCATTGTGTTTGTCAATGTGACGAACAGAACGGGCTTTCTAAAACGTGTGATGAAACAGAGTGTCAGTAAACAGATTTAAGGAGCCACGGTCTGATTTCACAATTTGTTTGAGGATTGCAGGAGTTTTCAGACACAACTTGTTAATTATAAATGATAAAAACTCTTTGATCAGAGCTCACTGAGAAAGTTTTTTGCATTGTTTTTTTTCTGTCTTTGTGTCCTTCTGCGAGTCTGGTCTCATCAAATTGACCCTACCCTCCTATGGAAGCCAATTTATGCGCAATAAAATAAAAATAGTAAATTTTAAGTCACAGTAATGAGCTATTAAAGGACCAGTGTGTTGGGTTTAGTAGCAAGCATGTAGGAGAAACTCGCAGAAAAGGCTAGAAGTTGTATATTCAGTTTAATATGATAATAACAGAGAAAAGAAGGAAATCTCCATATTATAGAGACTGAAAACAGCATTTTCTCTCATTTTTGCAGCAGGCAAGTGAGTTCCTATATTTACTAGTCCAGGCAATCTTCATTGTTAAGTCCTGCATCATTATGGTTCATAATTTGTCCCATAGCATGTAGGTAAATTAAGGTAAAGTCTTTCTTTTCCTCTTATGTCAACAACACAGGTGTGGAGTCCAGTCACATGACTAGACTCGAGTCCAGCTTGCGTCACAAATTTAACTTTAGACTCGACTTGACAAATAAAAAAATAAAAGACTTGGACTTTAACACCAAGAACTTGAGCCTACACCTGTAAATACCTGACACGTTCCCTGAATCATCTAATGTTAATATTGTTCATTCTCAGCGAATCAACACTTTCATTCCCCAGATCCACTTTGTTTGAACCGATCCGCCAACAGAGAACCATGAAGAACTAACGTTATGTTACTGCGCTCCAGTTGGAAAAAAAGATGCCAGTTTGTGTAGTTTGTGTATAAAAATGATGCAGGCATCAACAAAAAAATTAAATACAGTAATGATAGCTTAACAGCCAAGTCACTTTGTAAATCAATGAGGCTGGAAACTCACTTGTTTAGGACTTGAACCTCAAAGTCCAGGCTTCCTCCAGGGTTCTCCAAGTTAAATTTAAGACTTTTAAAGGCATTTTTAAATCCACTTAGAATTAAATTTAACACCAACCTCCAGCCAAAGTATATATATATATATATATATATATATATATATATATATATATATATATATATATATATATGTACTGTATATGTAATGGAAAAGCATTTTAAGTCATAGAAAACAATTATTTAGTAAAACATTTTATTAGAATACTCACATTCATATTGCCTACTAATAAATTACACCAAGATGTTCTATACAGTTGACAGTTATTTATGAGGTTATGGTATTTATATAATCCTATGAAAGGACAAGAAAAAAAAAAAAGCTTTTGTTAATGAAATTCAGCACATTTAAGGCCATATTTTGGGATTTTTAAATTGAATACTTTTTAATACGTCTAAGACCCCACAGGTACCCTGGTTTAGGACTTGGGACTTGACTGCAAAGACCTGAGGCTCACTTGAGACTTGCAAAACGATGTTTTGATCCCAGTTCTGGTCAAGAATTTATCATGAACAGATGACACACAATCACAGGTTATATGCTTTTACTAAGGAAAATACTTTATTCATTTAAAAGCAAAAAGACAGAAAGCCCAAGTCAGGGTGGCTTTACACGTGAGCGAATAAAATGGAAATAAAATCTGATTTGTAAAAACACTCTCCACTGGATGCCAGTTTCAGTCTCAGCTAGCGGAGAATTTTCCATATAAATCTCAAGACATAAAAAATATGTTTATCTTGCGTAGACTCAACAGTGAGGAATGTAGTTTTGGCTACCTCGGAGCAAAGATGTCATCCATGCATCCTAACAACAGTACGTGAAGTTCTAACAATAAATCTTTGATGATCTAGCCACTGACCTACAAAGCTTAAAATATGAGACGTAGATATATAAATCCTGTTGTCTGGTCTCTGAGATCGATTCATGTTAACATTTTGATTCATCCTCAGTTGTAAAATACAATTTCTTAAGTTTCTGGGCTTAATTAACTTCAGTGTTGCTTAAAATCCATCTGAATAAACATCTTTTCAGCATGAGAGTGAATTTTCAACAAACTGGGTGTTTCTATTTACAACATGAGTGTATACAAAGTGTTTCATAAAGCTTAGAAAGTAAAAAAAAAAACTAAAAACCATCTGTAATACACTTAAAATGGACAGTTAAGACCTTTAAAGCCATGATCTGTAATTAAAAAACTCAACCCAACAGAAAGTGAGGACAAACCGTGAAGTGAAAGCATCTTAACGTTCATAATTTATCAACAACACAGCATCCAAAATAGACTCATAATGAATTATGGATTGTTTTATAAACTGCAGATCCCAGACACATTTAGACTTGCTTATTTATTAACAACTTATATTTACAAAAATAGATACTTTTTTTCATTTCTGGGAATAAAGTTTCTGGGGTTTTTTTGGCAAATGCTGAAAGATAGCAGATAAAGACTCTTGAAGGTGACAGTGAAAGTGTTTAAGGCAAAAGCACTGCAAGATTTAAGGCCAAAAAGAAAAAAGGTTAGCGCAGCAAGTTAATTCTGTGGTTCCATCAACACATTTTAAAAAAGAAATAGTCTGACATTTGGGAAAATACACTTATTCTCTTTCTTGCCAAGAGTTAGATGAGTGGATTGAAACCACCCTCATGTATGTACGCTAAATACGAAGCTACTGCCAGCAGGTGGATAGTTTAGTAGCTTAGATTAGCCTTGCTTTGTCTAGGCTAGCAAAAATCTGTCCACCAGAACCTTTAAAGCTCACTAATTAATATGTTATATCTTACTTGTTAAGTAGATAGATTTAGCTGTGCTGGTGGGTGTTTTTATTACCTTTTAACAGAGCCAAGCTAGCTGTTTCCCACATAGCCACATCTTTGTGTAGCTTAGCTAGCCTGGTTCTATTTAAGGTAGCAAAATCTGTCTAGCAGCACCTCTTTAGCTCACGAATTAATATGTTATATCTCATTTGTTAAGTAGCAAGTTTTAGCTGTGCTGCTACATATGATGTTACTGCCAGCATGTGGTTAGCTTAGCTTAGCTTAGCTTAGCACAAAGACTGGAAACAAGAGAAACAAGCTAGACTGGCTCTGTCTAAGCTAAAAACATCTCTCTACTAGCACCTCTAAAGCTCATTAATTAATAAGTTAGACCACTAATTTGTTAATTAGTGCATTTTAGAGGTGCTAATTGATGTTTTTTTCCCCTATATTTAGGACAGAGCCAAGCTAGCTGTTTCTTCCTTTAGCCGCGGCCTCAAGTTGAGCGTACAGATCTGAGAGAGATGTCAATCTGCTCAGCTAACTCTCTGTAGGATACATACTTTGAGGTGTAGCTTACTGCTTGACTGCACAAAACAGCTGTAAGAGCAATCAGACCAAAACAAAAATAATTTTGAAGGATATCAAGTCAAATATTGACTCCTGACTTGCACACAGTGACCATCATACAGACAGAACTAAGTCAAAATGTCAGAAGCAAAGCTAACAGGGTCCCCACATGAAAAATATGAACAAAGTGTGGAAAAAGTCAACTTTTTGCTTTGGGAAAATGTCTATATTTAAATGTATGTTAAGATTTTTCCTCCTTATTTGACATTTTTAACAAATAAAGGTTTTAAAATTTGTCAGATTTTTTTCAAAATGAGTGCAGGAACCCCAAGCTAAGCCCTCGACGTTTGAAATGTCAAGTCAGATGAAGAAAATATTAACAATATACTATAAAAGAGTACAATAAAATAAAAACATAAAATACAATATGAACACAAAAACAAGTATCAAAATGGGATTTATGCATCACTGGAATGGAATAAAAACATTTAATATTAAAAGAAATACAACTACAAAGAGCAATAATTTTTTTTTTGAAAAACAAACAACAAAAAAAGGTTTCTATAAATACAAAGGTTCTCCGTCAGTGTCCTGTAAAAAGCCTCACATGTCATATTTTAATATACTTTCCACTGGAATAAATGTCACGTAACATTATTCACCAGATCTGTTTGAATTTATTTCAACGTGATTTTTTTTTTAAACAGTGTTTCAAGCCGGGTCATTTAAGACAACAGATACAACTGCTAAGTTTTCTTATTCAGTGCAACTTTACTTCAGAAATTAAGGCAACCAGTGCCCCTTTGTTATTATTATCATCATCATCATTATTATTACTGCTATTATATTATTATTATTATTATTATTATTACAGTGTATCTGAATAAACAGAGATGGCAGAAAAAAAAATGACCTTAAACAATCAGCAGTGGGAACTACTGTATGAGGTTTGCTCCAGGACACTGAACCATGCTCCAGAGGGAGGAAGGTCAAAGGTCATCATCACGGGCTTATGGTGAGGTGAGGTGGGGTGGGATGGGGTGAGAAGGGGGCGTGTTGACATGGACCTCAGGAGGTCTCGTTGACCGTTCTCTCCAGCTCTATCACTTTTCTACTGCTCTCGTTCGTCCTCTGCTCCAGAGACCTGAGAGACGAAGATGAGAGTTCAGACAAACACGAAACGATCTTTAATCACAAAACCAGCTCTGTGTATCATCTGCAAACAAATTTTTTTAGCTTTCCTATGATACCCAGACTGTTTCTCCAGGCACCTTAAATAATTTCTTTTAGCAACCTGTAAATAGATCACCTCCTCTTCACCCCTTTGATTCTGTTAGGCCAACGGTTCCCATTTTGATACAATACTTTGGAAAATGTCGATATTCGATACCATTTTGTCAATGTTGCGGAGGAAAAACTGCCTCAGCATTAGATTTTTATTAAAGAAATATATGTAACGAGGCTGTGAAATGACAACAGATATAGAAAAAGAGACAAGTGGGAAAGAGAGAGTAGGAGGGACTATGTGGGCACTGCAGCCGTGTGTGTCAACTCGCTACCGGTATCGAGACTGCAAATAATGAGTAATAAAAACATTTCAAATATTCAGTATCAATATTTATCAATATATAGATATTAATACTCAAAACTAAGTCTTGTTTTCTGTGTCAAAATCATAACAGGACTGATGCCATTTACCATTAAAAACTGTCCTGTGTTTTAACATGCATGAGATTATTTAATTAACAGAAAAGAAAATACTAAATCTCTGGTAAATAATTAAGTGTTGTTTTAAATGTGCTAAGATGTAGCCTGTAAATCATGCATTCACATCATTAATTATAACACATTGCTCTCCCCTACATATTAGCCGTTTTTGATCATAAAAAGTTAGTTGTGTAGGAAATATTTTCTGCATTAACATGAAGTGGAGACCAGCTACAAATGTGACGTTATGCGTCACAGAAACAAATTTTATCCACTATATCATGGGCTAATTTTAGCAACCTGTCAGAGTTTTATGTTCAGTGCTTTAAGTGGGCCGGCACGCACCGGTACGGAGTACCGGCACTTCTCAATTTTAGCCTCTAGCGTACCGGGACTTTTTGCGGCGTACCGGGACTTCACTTGAGCCCATAGTACCCTCTCTTGTTCCATTTCTCTGTTGCGCTTTGTGATACTCAGACTCCTATCGCTATACTACATTACCCAGTGTGGACTGGTACACGCCACACGCCTGCCCCTCGCGAGGCGTTCGCTTGTAAGGAGGTCTCGCGAGTTGAGTGTGCCAAAAAAAGGACGTGAAGAAGAGCT